>JAGFMF010011611.1:4875534-4991117 GCA_019455555.1 Galemys pyrenaicus
TCTGTCTGTGGTGAATCCTCTCACCCCCCACACCTCTGGCCTGTACCCCAGTGCTTGTATGCATAAATAAATAAATCTTTAAAAAAAAAAAAAAAAGATGTGTACTATAATGATCCCATTTAACACAGAATGCTTAGGTAACTTGTCCAAGGTTCACAGTGGTTAAGTGACAAGCAAATTCAAACTTCGGTCTTAGAGTCTACCCTAAACCATAATGCCACAACCCAAGTTTTTATTCTATTTTTTATAATTCTTTATTGAATTGACATTGCATTATAAGTGTTAGGCACATTATTAAAATTCCATATATGTATATGCTACTTTAAAATTACCACTAACATTTAATTCTGTCCTTCATCTTACAATTAGTCCCTTTTTATCCAATTTATACACTTCCTATCTTCTTTCACTTCTGTAATAGTCTCATAGTCTTTGTTCTATTCAGTTCATTTGTGTGTTCAATTTCTCTCTGTAACACATAGGAGTGAAATTACAGCCTTAAAAAGCTCTATAGAGTTTTTCACTCATAAACTTAACATTAAAAATACTGGGGATGAAAATGGAAGATGAAGGAGAAGCTACTTTGATGTATCACATAGTTAAGGGAATTTATCAAATTCATAATCTTGTATTTGTAGAATTTATCCAATGACCTATTTAAAAGAGAATTTATTTCTGGGACATTGAATAATAAAAAAAAAGAAAGGGAATAACTATGAAGGGCCTCTGAAGTTTTGATAGTCATATCATTAAGGGGTTGGAGATATGACAGAAGAAAGTTTTGGCTGATTTTGATCTTAGTCACATGGGCATTTTCAATAAATTACTTATATCTGATAGTTCCAACAATTCAACTCCTTTCACAACTGTCAAATCAATTTAAAAAATATATGGACAAGGGTTGATCAATAAACATGTATCATCTCTGAGAAATTATAACCAAGTGTCTGAAAACTGAGATAACTGGCACCTTCCTTCTTTCTGGATATGAACTCTGCAGAGCAG
The DNA here is from genome assembly GCA_019455555.1 of Galemys pyrenaicus. Lineage (NCBI taxonomy): Eukaryota > Metazoa > Chordata > Mammalia > Eulipotyphla > Talpidae > Galemys > Galemys pyrenaicus. The sequence goes on from JAGFMF010011611.1 coordinate 4,876,540, forward strand.
GGGTGACAAATGGGTTTCAGTTAATATGTCAGGGCCAGCGGCTTGCCAGGCTGCCTAGGGACCCTGGTGCTGTGTTTGGTGAGTTTTGAGGCCGCATCGAGAACCTAATGGGAAAGAGGCCACAGTGTGTTACCAACGGTTATGTGGTGGCATCTGGCTAGAGGGTACAATGTTTTTATTCACATAATTATGAAGAGTCCTCCAGCTTAATGTGTAGCACTGATCAAGTCCTCCCTTTACCTCAGTTTGCTTTTTGGAGGTGGTAATCTTTTCCTTATACTACTCTGCCTCTGTAGGTTGTCAGGACACAACATGTTCCTAATTTAAAGTCTTTTCAGTAAAGGTATTATGGGAGTATAAAGCATTTTAATTCACTCATTTTGGGCAGCATTGTAAACCCAGAGAGGAAAATAGACAAATGTGGAAATGTACCTCAAAAACATTATGGCTTTCTACTTGCTATTCTTAAGAAGCTTCAGTTCTGGAGAAAGTATTTTATTTCTTCCAAGCAGCAAAGTACAGCTTATAAAATGAGTGTTCATGGCACTTGAGAAGTAATCGCCTGTTTGCAATAAAGAAACTGAGTGGGACTCCCAGCACGTGAAGGCAGCGTCGCGCTAATCACAGCTCTTCCTGAAAGCACCCATTCTGCCGCCATGTTTAATTTAGTGAGACAATAACTACCTGGGGGCAGGTTTCACAGTCACAGACTGCTTCAGAGTATTGGTATGAGAACACCATTAGTAATGAGTTAACTGTTAAAAATTATTCAGCATCTGGGCCTTGGGGTTGCCAAGAACCATGTTGTGTTCTTGATTGTTGGCTTAAATTCTGGAGCAGATGAAGGATGAGGAAGAAGAGCAGAATCCTGTGCTGACAGGGGATGAGGCAGGTGCTAAAATGACTAATGGGAGGAAGTTGCATACAGTACCTTTAACTCAGCAAACATTTCTGGTCCATAGTGTTTAACTAGAAAGAAAAAAAATTGAAATGTAATCTTTAAAGGTGCAACTGGAGGTACATCAGGCTAGAAACGCCCAAGTTTTCTTATCTCCATATATTTATGTGGTTTTGTGAGTATTAGGACCTTGCACATTTATTAATAGGCAACAGGGGGTTGTGAGGTTTGAATATTTCAAAGTCCATGGGTCTCACAGGAAGGCACAATAGTTTGATTCAAATTATATCCATTCTTCAGCAGTCAGTGCTTACTAAGTGCTCTGTTTTGTTACAAGCTTATAACCATTGCTCTGAGAATACCCCGGTGCTGTGGGGGTGCTGTTCAGCCATGGGGTGAGTCCTGGGCACCTTTTCATTAGTAGGAAACTCTTATCACTTTCTTCATTCAGCCACCTGGTTTCAACTTCCCCTCTCATGTTTCTGTGCCTTTATATGGAATTTCCTCAACTGGGAGTGACAGTCTTTCTTTTCTTTTCAATAAAAATCTCATAAATCATTGAAAAATAAAGACTAATGTCTAAAGAGTAGCTGAAATGGAAATTTTTCTCTTGGACCTGGCATTGACCTTAACCTTCAAGTCTTCCACAGTGGGGGTTTACTATTCTCATGGGAACTAAATGTAGATTAATAGTATTTAAATGTGGATGTGGTGCTTTTGTTATAGGGCAGGGTTAGGGTCACCCCAGAACTCCAAACCTGCTTGCTCTAAATAGGTTCTGCCATCTGTCAAGTCAAGACAAAACATATTCTAGTGTATAAGACCTTCAATAGAAAGTAACTTTAATAACATTAGTGTGCAATAAAAAGAAGAGAAAGAATATAGTTTAAAGTCTCCAGAGAAACAGCCCAAATTACCCATACCTTGTGGGTAAATTCCCAGTCAAACAGGGTTAACACACTGAGGCCCAAAAGTTTCCCACATCTAAGGCACCTTCTGGTGGGAAGCCAATCCAAAAGGGCCAAAGGGGTCAGGCAAGTCTGGAAGGAAAAGAACAAAATCAAAACCCAAGGCAAAATAAAGACTGCCATTGTCTCTTCCCATTGGTTTTTCACATAGCTCTCTTTCAAGCATCTCCACGCCCCCCAAGACCCTGGTACAAGTTCAAGGCTGAGAAGCTGGTATGACTTCTTCACATGTCTCTGTTCCCGTGCCTCCTGTGGGCCTCCTTCCTGAATCTCCTTACTGCCTTCTCCCTGTATTTTCTAGTTTTTATCCCTGCTCAGCTCCACCCTTCCTTAGGGCAGGGTGGGAACCTGGAACCTTCCCTTTCCCTGGGGATTACCATTACACTTGGACACTGATTTGCTCCAGAGCAAAAAGGGAACAAAAAAGGAGATGCATGTAGACTATTGGAAAGCACATGTACTAGAAGTAATATGAGCCCACCATTCTCGTGGAGATTTTAATTACCTTCTACATACAAATCACATTTACCTATGCTAACCACCTTTCATCAGGATATAGATAAACTAAATTGAAAGAGCCATTCTAAAATAGTTAGCTTTCAAATGTAATTGTTCTATCAGACTGGAGTTTTTCTTTTTTATTGGAGCAGGGCAGAGAAGGATTTCAATGTGTTCTGCACTCTCTGAAGCAATAGCTTTTTTATTTTTATTAAACTGTCTTGAAAATATAGGTCAAAGTTTCAGCATTACATTAGAAAGCATGGCTCTCTTTAGTTAAGTCTGCCCTTGGCTCATGTCCTGCAGAGCATTGTTCAGAAAATTACTTTTACTGGCATATTTTCATCCTCACAGCACTCTTGGGACTATTACTACGTGGAAATGGGAGGGTAATGACCCAACATCTCCCCAAAACTCTTAGGGACTGATTTGCAAAGATATCTAATTACAAATCGCGCCAATTTGTACCCATGCTTATATTTCCTCATTGAGAGTCTAAACGTGTCATCACTGGTAATCTGTTCCTTGTTGTCCTAGACTTTGGGGAGGGCGGAGCAGACAGTGGTCTGCTGGTCTAAGTGGCAGAGTTGCTGAGCCGTCATCTCTGAACGGAGGGACCAGCCATGCTCCCTGGTGTGCTTCATTTTCAGCTTTTTTACAGCTGGTGATTTGTTCTCAAGTCATGAGGGATTGTAGAAAAGAAACTTTTTTTTTTTTTCATTTTTCTCCCCCTGGCCAAACTATTCTTTTCACCTCTGAAAACTCTGAGTATTTTTTTTTAACTTCCAATAATATCACATTGGAAAAATAGTATTCACGAATTTATATATCCCTCTCCTGTTTGCATAGCACATTTAATTCCCACAGCATTTAAAATAGATATCATTGTTAGGCACCAAATAAATTGGATCTTGAATTCACACTGATTCCTCCAGGGCTCATGTCCTTACTCACCTCATCCATTTCTTTGGAGAATTGTGTTTTTTTGTTTTTTTTTTCCCATCCTTTGACAAATGTTCTGAATGATTCTACTTTTTTCATGGCTTCAACTTTCTGGCTTAGCAGCTATTAAGGTGCTCTTGTGATCCAAGTCAATCAAAGCCCTTCCTTGGAGTTTTATTTTTCATATTAAGGATGATCATGGTGGGCAGGTCAATAAATGGAGAGGACGTACGTCTCGAGCTGCTTACTGTCATGTCTCAGCAGAGTGGCCTATGGCGCTTTCAGAGGATGAAACCAGCATGAAGAGAGAGGCTGAGATAAACTTGGCAAGAAGAAAGCTCCCTCCTGCAGTTTGCTTACTTGAGCCAATTAATTACCTTTTACGTGTTCAAGCCATTCTGCAAAATCAAAAGAAGTTGATATATTTATCCCAACTCAAATTTAAGAAATTGAAATCTTGTCAAAGTAAGTGGCTTTTCTTAGATTTAATTTTTTTGCTCCTTTTAGAAAAGCTTCTTTTGAACTACTCTTTCATATTAAGACATTAGTATAAATTGAAGGAATAGAAGAATAAAATTCTCATTGTTTAGCTCAACATCAACCTGTTGTTCATGAACCTGGAATAGTGTTTCAGCCTGTAGCTAGAAGGAGTTACTGGGAAGATGTTTTCTTATATCTCAGGACAAAGAAACACCTCTCAGTGTAAGGGGAAAATAGATTTTATGAATATATTTATTGTATCTTGAAAACATTACATATTTTATTTCTCCTTTTTGATTGGCAGAATAAAAAGATGGATTCTCAGTTTATCTGTAGTAACTTCACAGAACTACATAGTTTACATTTTTTACTGTTCATATCATGTTTAATTAATTTTTGTGTATTTTTTGCATAATATTTCCAACAAATATTGATTTCACTCCCTGTGGCTTTTTTGTAAATAAGCAATGCATAAATGAAATAGTAAATAAGTAACTAAATGATTTCTATTACAGTAGACTAGCTTGGTATGCTTTCTTCCAAACTGCCATTAAATATTATTAAAAGATCATAAAGGCAGAAACAAGCAATTGCACATTAAGTTAATGATAAAGGAAAATCATAGTTGAGGTTTTTTGTAAACCTTGTGGTTGAACAAATAGTGACCCTTGTTGGAGAAAAATGAACCTCAATCCTGAACCCACTTCATACACAGAAATACCTTCTGGACAGTAAAAAATACAGCCAAAAGTTCAAGTGCCCAGAGAGGATTAAAGAGAATGTCAATCTGGTAACCAGGCAGGAAGGAAACAGGGTTTGTGCTATAGGTCACCCAATAACCAGGTGACAGTATGTATCAAGCAAGAAGGCAGCTGGTGGAATAAACACAGAGCCTAACAATATCTACAGGGCTTCACATAATCACATACTTCAAGTGGAAGTACTTCTCAAATGCTCCAAGTTGTAGAGAACATGGAGTTAGCTTGAAGGCGGTGCAAGTTCCCCAGACCAAGCCTGTCATTTCCATTATTGGCCTAGAAGTAAGAGTCTAATTACCTACTTAAATTATCTTTTTTGAACATTGATTTTAACAGATCAAAGGACACATTCTTCAAATTAATCTAAGTTGGGGGCTCATTCAATTATACTTCAAAGTGGACTTTTTTCCCTACTTTTAAATTTCTTCTTTTTCTCCATTTTCTCCTTACCTTGTCATTGTGAGATGTCAATTTGTGGGTTTAAAAGGAATCTTCATTGGGGCAGAAGAGGGGAGGAACTCTGCACTGGACTGTCTCAACATTGTAATTTTACACTCCATGAACAGAACAGAGAGAGTCAGAAAAACATCTGGAAACCTATAAATGACCATTTAAACTTTCTACACTGTTGCCTCCAGAAATTCTCCCCCTTATTAATAGATATTTGCTGGAATTTATGTGAAATTATGAATTAAAGCTGATAGATTTAGTTGCTGTTTGCTAACCAAGAAGAAGCCATCTCTTTATTTTTCTGTGGAGAAAAATGTCAGAAATTGGAACATGAAACACCCTGAGAACTATTACAAATTTTGAGTCACAGTAAAAAAAAATGCTAGGCTCCAACTCTGAAAAAAGTTGAAATCCTAGATAAGGGCTAAAAGAAGAAGCAAATGAATGAGCATTTTACAGTGAAAATTCAAAAGAGGCAAGAGAGGAGGAAAGTGAAGGGACGCTTTGTCATTGTGGAAATCAGACAACCACTGGCATTCATTGCATCCAATCTCTAGAAACCAATCAGCATCCCCATCATGAAGCCTTTGCTCAACTCCTCTGTAATGAATACCATGTATGACTCTTGAGGAAACTTACAAGAACATATACAAATTTCAAAACTTAATGTATACGGATATTTACAATAACCCCTGAAAATATAAATATATTCTATTTTTTGCCTTAGGCAAAGTCTACATAGTACAATTTTAGGACTTAAGAAATCTAGACTAACGACTGAGAAAGTTTTCCCACCTGTTTCTACATCTTGAAATTGATTTATAGGTGTGAAACAGCTAAATGAAACCCTCTATATCATGGACTTAAGGAATATTTGCCTGATATTAATGTTTTCTAGTAATAAAGGGTCAAAGATGGGAGAAAAGAATAGAGTTCTTAACAAGTTAAGAGGAGACTTAATTTCCTTCCATTTTGCACAGAATTGAACATACATATTCCTAATTTATCTCAACTACAAGGAGAGGACGGTAAAGACAGATTTTATTTTTGTTTGTCTTGTAGTCCCTGTTTAAGAATCTAGCTAAAGCTATAAATTCTGCCACTAAAGTATATATACATATAAATACAAACACACTTTCATTCAATACTGAGGGACAATTTCAGGGGTTCAAAGATCTGAAATCTATCTAAGATGGCAGGCTGAGAACCACTGATCAAAGGGATTGTTGACATCGCTAGACTAATGGGGTGTTTGTTAGAAGTCCCGAATGTAACAAGTGCTTTCATGTTGCAAGAGCAGGCATGAGAGAGGTCTGGAAATAAAATCACTGAGTGGCATTTAGAGAAAGTTGGTTCATCTGAAATGAAATGTGGAAATAGATAAAACAGAAGCAAAAATTGTAACCAGTACCCTGAACAAGTATGATCTGTAGGATTCAATTCATAGAACAAACTTATTTCCTCCTCTCACTGGTCTTTTAGTGCTTGTTGAGCTGGATTTCCCCTGCCTGCGCATGAAAAGGGGCGACTACAGGATGTCACAGAGCGCCAGCTGAAGACTAGACTCACATAGGTCACAAAATAGTCTCATTTTCGCACCCATATAGGAATCAATGCTTCCAACTTCTGGTGCATTGAAGAGGCATCCCACCACCCATTCTTTCCCTCAGTGCACCATCCCTAAAGTCTCATCCGTCACTACTGATGGAAGACAGGGAGTCAGTGATCTAGGGGGATGGGAACGTTCTTGCTCTCATGACCCATTGTCTGAGTAGGCCTGAGTCAGACCTAGGTTCAAGCCTATTTTTTGACTAAGAGAAAGGACCTTCCTCACCACTAGAGAGATTTTTACCTGGAATTCCTAAGATGCAAAGATGAAAGACTCTGGATCCTCATTTCCTTTCCTTCCCTCCGCAGGCCACAGGTACCTGAGTTTCCCTCTTAGAGGCCCGTTCCTCAGCGTGCCTCCTCTGTGGCCCCTTCTTACCCATGGCCCCTGCCCTGACCCTAGGGAAAAGTCCTCGGCAACAACCTCTATACTCCCTTCTGCAGGAGGCATAGCTCACCTGCCTCTATCCTGCCATTTGCAGTTTTCAGAGAGGATATAAACTCAAGTTGGTGAAATCCCTCAACAGCAACTCAGTTGAAAGCCCCATGGGAGTTGAAAAGCAGGAGGCAGTTATTACCACGTCCCCTTTTGGTGCCTCGAAAGCCAGCCAGGCTCTCTGCAAAATCTTTCTTACAAATTCTTCCAGAATCTTTTACACACACTATGTGGAAGATTTATTGTCTATGATTTTATTCAATAAACATCTAATTTTTTTTTACATTCTATTGGTTATTTTTCTCACACAACCCACTTTATAATTAGATACTTACCATCTTAGGGTAAAAAAAAATAATAATACTTGAAGTACACAAAAAATAAAAACATATCTGTATGGGTTTACAGAAATGAATATAGAAATTCAAGCATATTCATAATTTAAAATAGTAGCTCCGAATCAATATATAAAATTTTAACAAATATAGCAAATACTATTGCCACCTTTCCAAGCATTTGATAGGTGAATTCATTTAATCCTCACCTCAAACAACTTTAGGATGCAAGCACTACTTACTATTGTCATCTGCGTTTTCAGATGAGGCAACTGAGGCCCAAACATGCTCAGCAACTTGTTCAGGATCACACAGCTTGTAAGCAGTGCAGCCAGGACGTAAGCGTGGGCTGTCTGGCTCCTGTATGACTGATCGACGCGACGCCGCTGTGCCGTTCTTCCTCGCAAGGTACTGGAATGCGTAAGGAACTTTAAAAAGAATAGGAGAATAGTTTATCAATCTGGATTTCAGTGTGTGACTTCAACTACTCTGTTGCCACCATTCCCAGATGTTCCGCTTCCTCATAAAGCTGTCCCTTTCTCACCTGGGAAATCAGACCTTGTCAATTCTCTACTTAAAATCATTTGTGTTTTCTATGACTCGCCTCAACCACATTTCCTAGTGATATACGAAAAGTCTTTCATGTTCTTGTTTAACTTCACCAACCCTATTCTAGATCACTGTACCAAACACTCTTTTCCTCCTCCTTGTCCTTGACAATCTACTTGTCCTTGTCCTGAATGTGGAAATGCTGCTTTATTTCTCTATACAATGGAATCCACATGAAGATATCTCTATAGTGTACACCTCTATATCAATTTATGAGCGGGCTGGTCTTTCCCTTCAGAATTCATGCTCGACCCTCCCATCCATCCATGCACTCGCTCACCCGCTCATTCCCTGTGTAGTCACCAAGTCCCACAGGACTCAGCAGTGTCCAGGTGAACATCTTGTTATGACCAAAGTAGATTCAGATCAGCATTTCTTCTGTGGTTCTCTCTTAATCTAAGGAAATATATCCATTTTATCTTATATCACATCAGCTTGTAATAGTTTTCATCTCCCTCCTGCACTATGATCTAAGATTATTCAGGATCCACAAACAGATCTTTAAACAACATTATCTCTGTTCTCCAGAGACCCGGCAGAGCTAAAAACATGTACGTGATACTGAATTGGTGGATTATTAAATTAACTAATAAGTTCATACATTAATTAGAGGTAAATGAATAGATGTATCTAAGGTTATAATTTGAGCTAATTTTATGTGATTTTTGATCTAGCTAGTGTTAGTAAGGCAACTAATAAAGACATTTTCAGAGTCTAAGTTGGAGGATTTAGGGTCTGAACTGGTTTCCTAACAGCTGTGAAAATAAATGTGAAGCCAGAAAAGATTTGACTTCAATTAGGAAAGCATAAATGCGAACCTATCTGAAGGCAAAATGAGTTTTGAAAACATTCTGTGCCTTCCAGAAAACTCTTGAATTGATCAAAGATGGGAAAAATAGTGAAGAGATTTTTGAGAACTGTGGTTTCATTTTTTTCAATGAGACTAGATACTTTCCTTCAGTTTCAAGGGATTCCAGTAAAGGGTTGATTTTAAAGACCAAATAAGTAAGATCTCCTACCAAGCCAAATTACTCAGTTTTTTCATGCACAATGAGTTCAATATTCAAAGAAATTAAAGGAAGGTATATTTAAGATTATGGGTCTCTGTTGACATGCATTCAGTACTGGACTAACTTCCAGCACATTTTCATTAACACATCACCTGAACTTCCAAAGCATTATTAACATCTCAAAGAAAAGAAACCAGTATTTTTATGCTTATCTAATAAAATAAATAAAAAATAATAGTTTGCTTTGATGTCACTGTATCAAGGATTAAATTTCCTCTAAGGAAATTATTCATATCCCTTTCACAATATGGTGAAAATGATGACTCACCTGCCATTGACCTTCATATGTTTATGTGTACTTATCTAAACTACACATCTGTTCTTTATTTTCCAATAAAGAGACCATATGCCCCTTGACTCACATATAAGAGCATAATGTTCTAAAACAAACATGCTAAAGTTAATTTAAGGGATAAAATGAACTTTGAAGAGGATCCACATTCAGTGCTCAAGCTGTGAAAAATAGCAGCATTAATCCCTAAACTCTAGAGCAGCATTTCATGTTTTCTTCCACAATACTCTGGTGAATAAAACAGCTTGATAAAATAACTTTTTAAGAAAGCTAAAGAGTTAGCATACGTTACTGGTGAGTTTTTAATGAAAGGCTATATATAAAATTATTTTAACAACCTTTGTCTAACTTTTAAGCAAACACCTTGTATCTCAGGATAAATTTTTAAAATTTTTCTTAAATGTTTTGAGAATGTAAGTAGAGAATGTCAGCTACAGTCATAGAGAAATATCAACCACAAGTCTGAAATTCACAAAGTAACAATAATAAAAAAGATATTTTATATATCTAACAAAGGGCTGATATCCAAAAATCTGCAGAGAACTCATTCAATTCGACAAGAAAACAAAGGACCCAATCACAAAAGGGCAGAGGAACTAAACAGATACTTCTCTAAAGAAGGCATACAAATGGCCAATAGACACCTGAAGAGAAAAAAAAAAATGTTCATCACTTGTTATTAGGGAAATACAAATGAAAACTACAAATGCAAATGAATACCACCTCACACTTGTGAGAACAACTGGTTCATATAAAAATGACCAAAAACAATGTTGATGGGAATGTAAACTAATCCAACCCCTATAGAAAACAGTATGTGGGTTTCTCAAAATATTAAAAATAGATCTAACATACGACGCAGCAATTTCACTCCTACTTATCTACCCAATAAATATAAAAACTCTCAACTGAAGGACTATTTGCACTCCTCTGTTCATTGTAGCACTAGCTACAATAGCCAAGTAATGGAAACAACATAGGTCCCTATAACCCAAAGATGAGTGGCTTACGATATGCCATATACAAACCACGGAAGTCTACCCAACTTTAAAAATGATGAACTCTTGCTATTTGTGACAATATGGTTGTAACTGGAGGGGACTATACCAAGTGAAGTCAGAAGGAGAAAGACAATACTGACACTTTCACTAATATGTGGAATGTAAAAAGCAAATCAAAGAACCAGAAAATAAAAGAACAAATCCTTGAAATCTGACTGCAAATCTGAGGCTGCCACAGAGCATGGGGATCTGCGCACAGTGGGGTGGTGATCACACATGGTGTGATCTGTTGAAATGTGAATCTACACCCCTAAAACATTTATAGGGTTGTAAATCAGCGTAACTTCTGTAAATATAGTTTTTAAAAGATGGAGAATACAGTAAACTGAAATTAAACTCAAAATGTTAGTTTAAAATAGGTTTTAAACTAAATGAAATTAGTTTAAAAATTTCATATTTAAAAAGCTCCCTCTATTTTGAAAGGACTTCAGTTTTGACTTTCATTTTTCATTATAAAAGCCTATTAAGGTGGGAAAGACTTTATTATCTTGGTTCTATTAATGAAACTAAAACACAAGGAACCTGGGAGCCATTTATTTCTAGCTTTATCCATTTATTATAGGGTATGATCAAGGATGTAGTGGAACAGTCAGATGAAGAGTTTAGGGAGGGTAGGAAGATAATCCAGTGCAGGAACTTATGTTTCTATGATACTAGGGTGCTTTACCTTTCCAGTGTATTGATGTGTTCACTAGTTCCTTCCTCTCCATCCATCAATAAAAAATGACTTCCTACTAGTGCCTATAGCAGACCCTGGGAACATCCAGATAGGCAAGGTATACATGGTCCCAGCCCTAAAGTATTTAAGAGTACAGCATGGAATCAAACATGGTATAATTAAAATAATTTTCCATACATAACTAATTAATTTTAATTATGAAAAGTACATAAAAGAAGTACTTAGAAACAGTAAGAAAGTGGAGAATAAGGCTCAGTAGTGAAGAAATATCAGATATCTGAGATTCACATAATAGGTCATGCTCTTCTCTATCTCCTCTTCCACTTTTTATGAAATGAAAATTAAGTGCCCATTAATTGCACTGGATGCCAAGGAAGGAGTTATTTATATAGTGTTATGTTTTTCATGACACAGGTTGACCCCAGGAAGGAAACAGATGTTCTTAATATGAATAATGCAGAGATAGCTGTTTTATAAAATGTAGAGTTCAGGTTAAATTAACAGTAGAAATACTTTCTTCATATAAAAGTTGAGTGTATAATCTGGATGGAAGGGCAGTGCTCACTTGATGAGGTGTACTTATTTCTTAATGAAGAAGTAAATACTAAACCTTAAGTTTACAGTCATGGGTGTTTGCTCTTATCAGTTTCCATTTCAGGAATGTGGTTTTTGTTTAAATTGAACTTAAGGATAATTTTAGATTCATATACAAGTAAAAAATCAATACAGACAGGTGCATGTACTTTTCACCCAGTTTTCCTCACTTGTAACATGTTACAGGGATTGATTTTGAGCTGACATATCTTACAGTAGAAGATCACAAACAAGAATTAGCATAATTTAACCTTATTCATAGTTCATCTGTTCTGCATACACTTGTGCATGTACATTTTAATTTTTATATAATTTTAACACATTTATAGACTTTCATATTGTGCATGTTATAGCTGTTTTAAGTGTTTTCTTGAGAATGACATCAGACTATGCTATAATTTTGGTCTCAAATATTGTCAAAGACAGTTGAGAAAACTTTAAGAGGAAAGGAATATCTGTTATACTTACCCATATTTTGACTCCATTGTTTTTCAGCTTTCCTGTTCCTTCATCCTTTTTATTACTTCTTTCCTGCATAGCGACTCTCCTTTAGATAGTATTTAGTTTTGCTGGTGACAAAATTTGTAGTATCTTCATCTGAGAATGTCTGGTTTCTTCTTTATTCATGAAGAATTCTGTGTTGAAGTTTGTCTTTTTTTTTTTTCCTCCAGCACTCAAAAAATACCAAGTAACTTCTCTCTGGCCTCCCTGGTTCTGGAAAGAAATACATGCTCATTCCTATTGTTTTTCTGCCATTGTTAAGATTTCATTTTTTTCTTGCTGGTTTCACAAATTTTAAAAATAACTATTTTACATTTCAGGAGTTGACAAGATTTGTATTGGTGTGGATTTTTTGTGACTTTTTTTAAAATTGAGGTAACATTGTTATACAATACTATGTGATTCAGAGGTGTATCACACTGGTGTGAGCGTGTTTAGATTTTTTTTTTTTTGTAATTTTCTCGATATCCTGAATCCATGAGTATGTGTCTTTTGCCAAATTTGGGAAGTTATTGATTAATCGAGTGCTTTTTTTAAAAACTTCTTCCTTCTTTCTCTGCTTCTGGGACTCCAACGGCAGATCTTTTAGTATAGTCTCATAGTTCTCTAAAGCTTTGTTCAGCTTTTTCAGTCTATTTCTCTCTTCTGCATATTGGATAATTTATATCCATTTTAAAGTTCAATGATTTTTATCCCCTTTGTCCCCTCTATTCTGTTGTTCATCTATTCAGTTTCAAAAATTTAAGTTATTATTAAATTTTAAAATTTTCCACTTGGTTCTTTATATTTTCTGTTCTCTTCCTGACACTTTGTATTTACCAATTTATTTTAGCATATTCATAATTTCTCAGTGAAACATTTTTATATCTGCTTTAAAATTTGTCAGATAATTCTATCTGTATCATTTTGGAGCTGGTATCTGTAGATTTATCATTCAAGAGAAGATTTTCCTGGTTCTCAGTGTGACAAATGTTTTCTCCATTGACACTTACGGCTTTTTTTTTTTTTAAATCCATGTCTTATTTAGGATTTATATTTTAGGTGTCTTATCTGAAAGGGTTATAGATACTGCCTCATTACTGTTAAGAAAGGGTGGAAGTCCAAGCCTTTGTGACTCAGGTGAAGGAGGAGAAAAATTCTTCTTAATACTACAGGGTGGACTTGGGGTGTGCTCCTCAACCTCCGTCAACCTTCATCCACTGTTAGTTGGGCATTGAAGGTGCACTGCTACCTGTGCACTCGTCACTGAAACCATTGTAGGGTGCTGCCTCATTATCTCTCATCGGCATATTCTCACTGAGTGGTGTTCAAAGTCCTGATGCTCCTTTAGGTTCCCCTGATGCCATTTTGAGTGGGGCCACCTTGTTACTATTGGATGGAGATGTAAATAGCAACTCCCAGCTTGGCTTTTTGTGACACCACTATGTGGGGTGTTAACACACCTGTTTTACAACCTATTGAGGGTAGAAATCTAATTTCATCACTGAGCACAGTTTTTATTCTGTGGCATTTGACTGAAGAGCAGTTACTGACTGAAAGTGTTCTGACTTGCTAGGCCACCATTTCCTGTTTCTTTGATGAGAAAGAGCAGGCTCTTCTGAGTGATTTATCTTTTTTTTTTTTTTACCTCTGTTTATGAGTGTTTTTCAGATTTCTGCCTTTTCTGGAATGCAGCCGGGGTATAAGCAAAAGGAAGACTCTGAAACTTATCCCGTCATTCCTTGAACTTCAAATTTGAGAGTTTCCTTGTGCTAGTTATTTATATATATATATATATATATATACATATATATATACCTATCAAATGGTTTTAGCTGTACTTAGCAAAAGGAATAGGGGAAAGCATGTTTATTCTAGCTCTCAAAGCAGATGTGGAATTCATTTTTGAAATGTAAAAATGACCCTGACTTCCAGGATGCTAGTGGTGATGGATTTGTAGAAGGGAGCAAGTACTGATGAAATGCTCATTGGTCTTCCTCCAGGGGTGACTGATAGGGACCAGTTCCGAAACTAGTGATTCTGAAGAAAGAGAGGATATAAGTTTCACTCAGTGACTTTTCCTTAATAGATTCAAGAGGAAATGTGACCAACCAGAAAGTTGGTTATTCTCCTCCCTTTCCTACAAGAATAAATTAATTCGAACAGGTGAGAGATAGAAAACTAGATTTATCAGGATGGGGTGATTATATTAAAGTAATAGGAAAGAGATGTAGTAATAGTTAGAAATTAAGGTTTGGAATATATATTTAAATGGATTTAGAGGCTGCTATTCTCAGAACCCTGAGGAGAAGGAAATCTCATCCTTGTGAGGACATTATGAGTTTTCAAAGAGCTGTAGGAAATGAGAATAAAGTTACATGAAAGAAATAATAATTAAGAGTAAGTCACAGATATGAAAAATTATATTCTTCAAAATTGTTTTTCCCCTTTCCCCCAACTTTATTCTGTCTGAAAATTTGATGAAGGTAATGTCCTATAACTATAGAAAGAACATTTGTAAAGCTGATTCATCTAGTATTTCACATTCTATTTTGCTCATTAATGTAGCAAAGAATAGATAACAATCTGAAGTACAGAATCCAACATAAAATATCATAATTAAGACATCCTCTGGACATCTACAATGATGGTGAAAGCATTCAATAATAATTAGAATGTAAATAGTAGTGAAAGAAAAGTAAGGTTTGAAAATACAATTTTCAAATTGGAGCAATCCGAATCATATACAAATATGATAACAAATTATTTCTGAGTGTGTACTAAGTTTAGTACAGCCCTGTAAGTAAAAAAAGTAGGTTACATCTAGCAAAATAACTGTAGAGCAGATTTATAAATGTGCAATAGTTATGAAGTCCTTTTGATAATACACTATCCAGAACAGTCTTCTGAATCATAGCTCATTTATTAAACAAGTAAATTATTGAAATTTTCTTCAATACACTGTATTAAAGTACTATATGTCCTTATTTTTTCATGGTATCATGTGTACCAGACTCTATGATCCAAAATAAGTTAAATGCAGATACCTTGAATTATTTTTAAGAATTAGTGGGATATTTGTAAAGAAGTCTGTTATCATTACATTAATGAGGAGACCATATCCAAGCATGATGTTTTATAAAATTAGCTGTACTAGAATATATAGCATATGATACATTTAACTATGAGAGCATTTTACTCAAGCCAGCAGTCTTGATGATAACAAGAATTTCTACAGAGGGTACAACATGCAAGTAGAATTTGCATGTTGCCTAAATTTTATTGGCTAAAAATATAGGCTCTGAAACTAATTGGCCTTATACAAGTTATTTAAATTTTTTAAGCCTAAGTTGTTAACACAATTTTGGTATCCTTAACCCTAATTCAGTCATAAGTCTCAAAATTTAAAGATTTTTGAGAATCCAAACCATTATTTTTATTTAATGATTTATTTTTATTTATTTATGCAGACAAGAACTGGGGTATAGGCCAAAGGTGCAGGGGGTGAGAGGATTCACCAGAGACAGAATGGGAAGAAGAACAAGTAGAACTACTGAAATACACTGTTGAGGGGAGCAGCGGGCAAGGCAGGAGAGGTCTGCTGCACCATGTGGGTCCCCTCCCTGGCTGGGGATTGAACTTGTGCTCCTGTGGCTTGAGATAGCTTCATAGCACTGAGACTTTAACCCCTGTACCACCAGGGAGGCCCGAACCCAAACCATTTCTACCTATACAACTCATTACTCCCTTTGCAAAATTGTACTGTCTAGTTGTCTTTGGTAATATCACTTTACTATTCCTGGAAACTTCCTCAAGAAGACAAAAGTTGCAAATAGCTGAGTTCTTTTCCCTGGGAACTCCCCTTTCTTCCAAAAGACATCAAATGAACATTAGACATTCAAATTTTCAATCATTATTTTCCCCCCTCAAAAACTACTCTTTTCTCCTCATTACTGTTTGAATACTTGTCTAAAAAATCTACTTCTTTTGTGTTCATGGCACCTAAACTGGTAAGCTAAAGCTCCCACAATAAAAGATCCACTTTAAATCATGCTTCAGAACCTCACAAGTATACCAATTTTACTCTCCACTTTCTAAGAAGCTGCTCAGATTCTATCAATCTATTGCTTTCACCTTGAAAAGCAATACAACCAGCTTTATCTTGTCAACAGTTTTAGTTGTATTTTTTGGGAAGCCAGCAGTCTCTAAGTTACTAAGAACTCATAGAAAAATTAGATACTTTCAAAATAAAAGATGATTTTCACCTTTAAAAAAAATGAACACAACTGATAACTACAGAAAAGGAAATTAAATTTGAGCTGCATCATGTAGACTATAGGTTATGGTATAAAATGAAGTAAAACTAGCCCTTCCCCTTTCTCTTTTTACCTCGGTGGCAATGGAATTGGAAAGTACTTAATTGAAACGCTCTCAAACCATCCCAGATGGTGAGGAGAAAGCCTCTGCTATGTTTACTATATAAACCAGGATTAAGAAAGATTTGAGTGCGCCTCAGCCTCACAGATGTCTGGATTTGCCCTGTCCTCAAGCAGTAGGATGAAAGACAAGCAAGGAGGCAGAGTGTGTTCTCAAGGGGACTGCAGGAGCTCAGAAAAAGCACGAGGTTTATTTCCCTATAACACGGGCTCATTTCAAAGACTGTGGGGCAGCAATGAGCCCCAGCTTTCCCTGAGCAGAGACTGCCTGCCACTGGAGTTGCCGCCAGCGCCCACTCACGAGTCAAGGGTTATTTCCACCTGTCCTTTGGAGGGCGAGATGGCATATAAACCTCTTCTTCTTCCTGTGCAAAGGGCACCGTTCCTGGGGGAGAGTGCGTGGCACGAACCTGGGTGGTGTAGAAGGAGGATGTGAAAAAGACAACTGAGGGGAAGAATGGAGGCAGGGAAAAGGCAGTACTCACACACAACACCGGTTCTAAATGCCTGTCTTTGGAACACAACCCAAACCCACACTTTTAGTTTCTTTGGTTTTGTTTTGCTAATTAGTTAATTTTATTTTTTACAATGTTTGCTTTCTTTTTAGCTGTAGTCCCCATAGAATGTCCGCCTCCAGTTCACCCGTGCACCATCATCAGAGTCCATTGTGCTCTTCCCGTCCCCACCTTGATCCAATCTCTCCCTCTTCCCTGCAGAATGTCTCTGACTGGTAGTTTTCTGCTTATTTTTGTTTCAATATTTTGTGTTTTTTCTTCTTTTGGTGATTGTTGTTGTCATTATTTGTTTTTTCCTTGATATTCCTCTTATAAGTGAAACCATCCAGTATTTTTCTTTTTCCTTCTCACTTATTTCACTGAGCATAATTCCTTTTAGTTTTTTTCCCCTTCATTGTGTTCCTCAGTAAAACAAGGTCAGACCTTCCTATTTTTGTCTTGGGTGTGTCTGATTTGGGGGGACATGGTGAGAATGGCAAAAGGTATATGCAGTCACTGTCAGTATGGGGTTCAGGTGTGGGCCAAGGACAGAAGGACACCATCACTTTCTGCCCCTGTCAGCAATGCTATTTGTGAAAGCCACACCTTTGACCGTAAAGTGTTTTGAAACTTCTGGATCAATGAGGGGATGAGGCGTGATTGCTGCAGAGGGATGTTTGGAGACTTTATTCATTGAATGGATAATTAAAGATTATTATTTGTTAGACTCTGTGCCTTCAGTGGTGAGTAAATTGGTGAGCAAAGATAGATAGTTTTGGCTCTCACAAAGCAAAGGCTGGTACAGAAGATGAACATCCATCGAGAGGTAGCACAAATAAATGTGAACTTATGTACTAGGTAAAGCAGCCTTGCTGCTCTTCCATGCGCTCTGCAGATGACGATCGCAGAGGTTGAAGGAGACTGGGCTGCGATTTAAAGGCAGAGAGGTTCCCTTGGCAGAACCGTACAGGCTTGTTTTGGACAGAGTGACCATCACTGCCAGTGGCGAAGTGATGAGAGAAAACACATGCAAATGACTTAAGGAAGGACAGTGAGGATCTAGGTCCTGGACTAGGCTGAAGGATAGGAAGGGCGGGTCCTACCAAGTCTTAAAGGCTGAGTTTGGTTTCAGCATTTATCCCAAGAGTAGAGGGAGAAAGATCAGGCCTCAGCATGGACAGGGGTGTTTTTTATTTATTTATTTTAAAGATTTATTTATTTCTACATACAAGAGGCAGGGTGCAGGTCAGAGTCGCAGGAGGTGAGAGGATTCACCAGAGTGGGGAACAGAACAGGCAAATTGACTGAAATTCACTGCCGAGGGGAGCAGCAGGTGAGGCAGGAGAGGTCTGGTGCACCATGTAGGTCCCCTCCCTGGCCGAGGATCGAACTCACACTGATGTGGCACGGGTGCTTCACAGTGCGGTGCTCAACCTGCTGCACCATCAGGGAGGCCCTGGACAATGGTTTTTAAGAGATTGGGAAGAGTCCAGGAATTCTGGATTTTACAGGTGAGAGAGACCTTTGTTCTTTCATGAATCTCTCACTGCAAACCCAAAGACCAATGATGTTGGCTCTGTCTTCAAATACACTTTGAATAATACCTCTCCTTGCCATCTCTTACCAAGACCATGGCAATAATCTCTCAGTTCTTCTGTTACTACTACTTTGCCCATCTACAATCTACCATATACAGGTGACAGTGGAAATAAAATCAGAGGCTGTTTTTCCCATACTCTGAGTTTCCGGCTTCCCATCAATAGTGGGCAGAATTATAAGATGATTCTCAATATTCTCACCCATTGGTGCACATTCCCTGTGTAAAACTTCTTTCTTTTTTTTTTTAATGAGAAGAGCTTGTGCTTAGGAGGTTTTTTTGGCAGATATAATTAAGATCCTTAATCAATTATTTTGAATTAATCAAAAAGGGCATGACCAAGGTGGGTCTAACCTAGTCAGGAGAGCCCTTTAAAGATGGCAGAGGAGGTAAAGTGAGAGACAGATGCTGCTGCTTGTTGGGAGAAGCAAACTGCAGTGTCATTGAGAAGGTTACATGACAATGATGTGAGAAAGGTTTCCAGAATTAGAAAGCAATCCTTTAAGCTAGCAAGAAAAATGGGGACCTAAGTCATATGAATGGAGGAATTGTATTCTCCAAAAACTTTAAGGAAATCTTGGTAGATTTTTCCCTAAGGAAATTTCCAGATGAGGAGGCAGCCTGTGGACACCTGATTGTAGCATTCAGCTCCTGACTCTAGAAACTATGATAATAAATTTGTGTTTCCCGAAATCAATCAGTCTATGATAAGTTGTTACCAGAAAATGGAAAAAAATACACTGTTATACTTAGAATAAAATCAAAGTTGCATTCCATGGTCTACAAGCTCCCATGTGTGCAAGCTCACCTCCTGGCATGGGCCCCCTTACTCACTCAGCGGTAGTGAATCATCCCTCTTCTTTCTTCCCAAAGATCTTTGGCTCTAGGTTAGCCTCACTTATTTACACAAATGTTCAACATCAGGGCCTCCCTGGTAGTGTCAGCACTACCAACTAATCTCCAGGCACTGCAGTGAGAGTTCAATCCCCAGTCAGGGAGGGGACTCACATGACGCAGCTGACTTTTCATGCCTCACCTGCTGCTCCCCTAGCAGTGTATTTTAGTAAATCCGCCTTTTCTGCTCCCCACTCTGTCTCTGTTGAATCCTCTCACCCCCTGAACCACTGACCTACACCTCAAATAAATCTTCAAAACAAAACAAATATTCAACCTCAAAGAGTCTTTCTCCCCTATCCATACTCTATCTCTTTCCAGCTTTTGTTTTCTTCTTAGTACTTAAACTGTATCACAACATTGTAAATCTATTAAAGATTGCTACTGTGTAACCACCAAAATATAAAGCATAAGAATCAGGTCCTATTTTTGTACTTAACTAATATTTTGATAACTAGCACTTAGGTGCCTAGGACATATTGAGTGTTCCACACGTATTTGGAGGCACTTGGTGAACAATGGAGATGGCGGGGCTCAATACGTGATGGCTTGGGTGCCTACAGAGGCTGGTCAGTTAACATGCTGCTCGGAGGAGCGGTGGAGAGAGCTCTCGTGTCAGTGGGAGACAGCTTAAAGGGGTATCGTTGAGGTCGCCTGGTTTGACAATGTGACAGATGGCGGGAGAAGCCAGATACACAATGATGATGGCAGCTTCCCCAGCTAAGGGGATGCTATTTGGATCTGACACAGAGATGGAGGGCAGTGGACTTGTTCTCTGTGGTCAGATGGCCTGGTTTGCATCACAATGGTGCTGCTGCTACAAAATAGGGTGCTCTCCGCAAAGAAGCTCACTCATGTTCTCAAGGCCATGGGACTCAGTCTACCTCCACATGACCTTCATAGCCACCCTACTCCTCTGCTTCTCTGTGCCTTAATTTACTTTCTTCTTACATAAGCATACCCAGAGCATCTACTTTAAAAACTTGCAGAGTACATTAAATTCATGTCATACAAATCCAAATTGGTTATTGACTGTTAATAGCACTAATAACTGAATTCACTCAAGCAGGCCTTTATGTATATAGATCTCCTCTGACATCTTGAAAAGATACAGCCAGCTATTGCACATAACTTGATTCAGAAACTCTAAGTACATCTATTCCTCGCTTTAATCTTGCTCTAGTCTTAACTTTATTTCAAGACCAGCAAGGTGACACATGCAAGCTGTTGATACTTATGTTTCGATGCGCCCCTACACTCTTGCTGAATGCTTAGCAGATCCTCCTGAGGAGCAACTAAGTCTGTATCTGCGGAAACCATCTCCTCTCCTGGATGACATTTTAAAGGACTTAACCTCCCTCTCATGCCGGTTTAGATTACTGAGCCACACAGGGAAGTTTCTGATAGGAGATAGTCATAAGCAAGCTTTTGGTATGCTGAAATATAAAATGCAATTTCCTGACTGTGTTATTCCAGAAACCAGTTGAAAATGGAGCACTGTTCATTTTGTCCACAGTTTTGTTTTTGTAAACTGAGTATTTTTCTTATGATCCCTATACCAGAGGTTCCACAAAATGGAAGAAATACAACAGATTCAGAATGGCCCAGAATTTTAGCACTATTTTTCTATGTGCTCTGAGGAATAAATAATCATCCTAACACCTCAAACTCCCGCACATTCTGGAAGGAATGCATCTACATGCCTGGGTTTCTTTCGGTCCAGCCCTGACCACATGGGTTTGGGCACCTGCACAGCCACCCCAAATCCCTGAGCAGGTTTTCTGTATTTATAGCCATAGTCCCTCAGAAGAGTAGTCCGCTCAATAGGAGTTCAACAGGCACACAGATATTTAGTGAGAAGAGTCGATGTTCCCAAAGTCTGGGACTTGCAGAAGAGGAAGACTATCCTGCGCCATCTGCCCTCAGACTTCTTGTGTCCCTCTGTGACCATTAATTGTCACTGGATGCCAAGGAGTGCATCTTAAACAGACCGTGCTCTACGTGGCCGCCTGGTGCAAGTGCAGTGCTTCAACGCCTTAAGACCCATCCATTTCAGTTCTTCCTAGAAATCCTGCACCTTGTGTGTGTGACCCATGGGGATCATTGAATAAACATTTTTTGAATAACAAAATAATTCATTGAAACTAGTGAATTGGTGTGTAAGGACGGTTTGAGATGTAATTGCTATATTTTAGTCTCTGTCACCTGCTATATTAGTCACTTTCAAATCTGTATCTTAACTACCTTCTTAAAGTGAGCGCTGTTATTTTTATTTTGCCTGTGAGAATACTGAAACCCAGAATGCTGTCTCAAGGGGGATGTTGGCGTACGAGTTCAGTTGGGATTTGTATTCCTGTCCCTATCTCAAGATCAGAGTTCTTTGTATAAACCACCTTGGGGAACATAATATCATCAGAGGAAAATATGTCTTAGAAAGGGATTTTGAAGGCACAGAAAAACATGAATTTTATTTCAGGAGTTACTGGCCTTGAATACAGGTAAATAATCAGTGAATTTCTATAGCGATATTTTTTCATAAAATGAAATGCAACTGATTTAGTGCGCAGTTAAATCTTTTTGTTTCATGTTCTTTTTTGAGTATAAGATTTATTTTCCCCTTTTAAATTTCAGTATAGACAAATTTGAATTGTTAGAAGCTTCTTTTAAATTGAGGACAATCTCTATAGAACCTTCTCAGGTAACTGAGAGAAGTAGAGGCAAATGCAGTGGAGGGGTCTGGGCGCCTGGGCCTGGGTTGCAGCCACTGTCGGGGGAACATGGGCATCTCCCGGCGAGTCGGCTCCTGAGCCAGGCAGTTTCAGCCACTGAAATCTCACAAATGGACACAACACTTTAGGTTGATAATTTCTCCTTTTCTTTGCCTCCTTGTCTGAGTGGACTGTACCTTTTCATAGAGATTCGGAGAGCCAATGAAGAATGATGTAAGAAAAGTGCATTTTCAAGTTACAAAGTTTGATTTTTCTAACTTGGTTGGTGCTGCCTGGTAGATTTGCTCTCAGCTGTAGTGAAACATGAGCCTTCAGTTCTATGTTTTCAGTGATGGACTAATTTTGACTGGTTTCTGGACTCTTGCTTTTGACTGTTGACATGGCCAATGTAAGACTATGAAAAGCCAGTATGGAAAAGCTCTTATGCATGGAGGAGGAATGAAGTGGTATGTTTGCTTCTTTATATTTTTAGAGTACTCTTTTTTCCTCAAAATGGACTGGTGGCAAAGATACTAGGATTTGGATCTGACCTCTGTCATTTGGGGAAAGGTAGTCCTGAATGGATTACACAGTAGGTTTATGGACTCCAACCCCCACTCCAGACCACCAGTGTTCTAGAACCACAAATCCGATAAGATGAATATCGAAGAGTGGATCACTGGGAGCTGAGGGTGGAGTTTAGCAACCATGCTGGCTATAAAACCAGAGAGGTGAGCCTTGGGCTCTCTTCCTTTGGAGCCATCTCACTTGATTCAGAGCCAGCTCTCAATGCACCATTGCATTCCAGCTCAGAAGGTCTGGTAGGGTATTTACAGATTTGTATCCCTCTTTTCTCTTTGTATTATTACTATTTTATTCCCCACCTCTTGTAAAATAAAATCCTTTAATAACTTTTGTTGTGTGTGCCTGAAGTTGGGCCTTATTATAAAAGTCTTGAATGCACAGGTGAGGACCCAGTCAGGGAAACCCGTTTTATATTAGGGTTGCCCTGTAACCTGTTGACCTAGTCATGTTATTTAAACTCTCAGTTGTCAACTTCAGAGACATAAAAATACCCACTTGAAATGGTGGTGAATAAAATTTAGACTTAGGACTCAAGTAGCTCTGAAACCATACCTGGCAAAGGTACGTTAGTGATTTTTATTAATTATGTTTGGTATCTTGAGAGGTATGTGAATTCTTGAATTCAAGAATTGAATAATGTTATTGACCTTTCATGTGAAATATAAAACCAGCCTTTCTTTCTTTTTTCTTTCTCCTTTTCTTTATTTGTAACACATTTCATTAAAAATTATAATAGTCTTAGAATAGAAGACTGAGCTCTTGCTTTTGGTTTGGACACTGAGAAATATTATATTTCAAAATATGTCTGTGTTTCTATGTGTCTTTCATCCAGGGAAGCTGTCAGCTTTGTCTAGGAGTCAGGAAAAATACTATTGACATTTAGGAGAGGTATTCAAGAAGGATTTTGTTCAGAAAGAAAAGTTAGCATTGTTATGGTGGTAGCAGGCTGGAATTTCAAGTGACCCTAGCATGTGCATGGTGGAATTCTAGCAAATGTGATTTCTTGGCCCTCAGAGAAATCAACAACCCATATAAAATGGGGAGGGGCTAACATACCAGATAAAACCCCATAGAAGCTTTTTATAGTGACAGAAGTCATGTAAGCATTACTTTAAGATAGTATTGTAGATTCAGTTTCAAGAGTTAATATCTTGTAGGTGAGAACTCAATTTTACTAGATCAAAAATGACAACTGAGTTAAAAGTTATCATTAATTTTATCCAGGTATGGATGACTATCTTGAGAAACATCTACATCAGTGGTAGGTTCATCAGTCCAGCCTCTTACTTAACTCCTACAACTGACCTCACAAATAAAGAACCTGAGACCTGGTGTGATTCCAGGAATGTTTAAAAAAA
Source organism: Galemys pyrenaicus (assembly GCA_019455555.1). Lineage (NCBI taxonomy): Eukaryota > Metazoa > Chordata > Mammalia > Eulipotyphla > Talpidae > Galemys > Galemys pyrenaicus. The sequence goes on from JAGFMF010011611.1 coordinate 4,900,770, forward strand.
AAATCCTCCTCCACACCCTCTGCTTATCCCCTTATCCATATCTAGAGTTCCAGCTTGAGAATGTTTTTAAATTCAGTTTCATGCATTCTTTAAACAAGTATTATATTAAAAGAAAGGTTGATCCAGTTACGAGTATCACTTCTCTCCCTCCATGAAGCCCAATCTATCTGTGAAATTTGGGGCCTTCATTTTGCTTGACCTCAGAAGCAGTCAAACAAAACTGATTAGTCCTCTCCCCTGGCTTTCTTGACACCTTTCTTTCTTTCTCTCCCTCCCTTTTGGAAACTCTTAGTTTTCTTTATTGGTTCTATCTAATCAGTAAATATTGGGCTTTTGAAGACTGTTTATTCTTTTCTCTCTTTCTGTGATCTCATCCAATCTTGACACTTCAGTTCTCACTCACTGATAACTCCTATCTCATCCTAGCTTCCTTCAAAAGCCAAGTGAGGCAAAAACTTGAGTGCCAGGAGTTTATTTGGAAAGGTAACCCAGGCAGCAAGGCAGGGGAAATATTAGGCGGGGAAGGAGGAAAGGCCAGCAGATGGATGCCTTTCAAGCTGACCATCTGTGGTGCCAGCAAGGGCACAGAGCAAGTTCTCAATGATTCGGGCAGATGGGTCAAGGAAGACGTCCTGGAGCCCTCGGTGGCTTTTTATCCTTTTATTATCAGAGGCGACCATGTAACCTGCAGGCCTGCTGCCCTCCCCAGCCCACCAACCCCCGGCGCATCTTCACTCTCTGGGCTCTCTAGCCACTCATCTCCTTCTACCGCTACTGCTGCTTCTCTCTGCCCGTCTCTCCCCTGCTCTTCTGCTCTGCAGCTCTTGTTCTGTTGGCGTCCTGGTGATGCCGCCCTTATACACCCGTGTCTAGGTCCAGATGCACCCACTCGCATGTGCCCACTAGGGCATGCTGTGTAGCACTGCAAGTGTCCATCATTACACCTATGGCGGGAGAGTGGAAAAGCCTGATAACTTTTCTCTGACCCTGCACCATCCTACAGGGGCCTAGTACTGGTGGCTTCCAGTATCTTCTGAGCAGCTTTAACAAATGAAACTTGGATCAATCTGCCCAGGGGAGAACAAAAAGAAGTACTTATTCATTAGCTTCTACTTCCAATTGACCAAGGGTGGCCTCCTAGGAGTTAACTTCCTCATCCTTCTGGGCACACATATACAAGCCTCAGGCAGCTAATAAAGATGTATGGTTAAAGCCCAGGAGTGGAAATATTTGCAAATTGCAAAATATATGCCAGACTAACTTCATATTTACTTAACACACAAAGAATTCCCACCATAGAAAAATGAGCAAACATTTTACAGAAAAAATTAGAGAGTGACTAGTCAGCCATGTGGTTAAAGGCTAAAATCCACTTATAACTACATATGCACATTTAAATGCAACAAGACATCATTTTTCTTCTGTCTTATTGAAAACACTAAATTGTTTTATAACAGCTAGTGTTGACTAGAAGAAACACATATTCTCAAATTATGTTGAGATACTTGGAAATTTCACGATTCTTTGTGGACAGAAACTCATACACAGGAACTTGTCTAACGGTTTTATCAACTGCAGAGATGTTCATTGAAGCTCAAATCTTGACACAACACAGTTTTCATCAACAAAAAATGTACTAATGATATCCATCCACTGTGCTCCTTTGCAAATGTAATTAGAAATGGGTAGGTTTAGCTACTTAAACATAAACATTGGTTAAGAAAAAAAAACTAGGGGCCTCCCTGGTGGTACCGTGGGTTAAGCAATCTACTATGAAGCAAACTGAAGCCACTGCAGCATGAGTTCGATCCCTACACCAGCTAGAGAGCTGACCCACCTGGTGCATCACACCTCTCCTGCCTTGCCCGCTGCTCAGCAGTGTACTTCAGTTGATCTGCCTGTTCTCTTCCCCACTCTGTCTCTGGTGAATCTTCTCACCTCCCTCACCTCTGGCCTGTACTCCAGCTCTTGTGTGCATAAATAAATAAATCTTTAAAAAAAAAAAAAACTAAAACACAAAGTTTTGTTTACACACAGAGTCATTCACATATCATGCACACATAGATTTTCCTGGGCATATACATGAAACTGGCACTACAATTCCATCTGGCTCTAACACCCGAGCGGGAGGGAAGATGGGCAGGCACAGCATCACCTGCAATAATTCCTTATTGTTCACATCATTTTTTAATAAGCCTAAGCAAGGATGGTTATTTATAGCTTTCTATTTTTCCAAAAGTGGCAACTCTTCTTACCTCTGTCACTTTAGACTGAGATGGTTTTCTGGGAATAACATGTTGTTCTGAGACACCATGTGTCTTCCTGGTAAATGATAGCTCTAGAAATTGAAATATTCATGCTCTGATGGTGACAAATCCCTTTTGGTGTTACTTTTTAGATTTATCATTTGCTCTGACAGGAATACTAACGTCCACATGTGCGTGTCACAGTTAGGGCATTTTTGGTGTGAACAGACTCTTGCTGCTCCAGCAAAGAGAAGCTGGATGCCTCCAACAGGAGCAGCAATGAGCTGGTGGGGAACAACCCCATTTAGTTTGGCATTTCCCACCTCAGACTTTTTCCTTAGTCCTTTGCTTTTTGCATTTCCCTTGGCTTTGTAAGTTTCTCTGTTGCTTCCTAGTAAAATAAGGGAGGAGATGTTGCCTTTGTATGTGATTTAATTAACAAACGTAGAAGCTTGGGACGTAACTACAGGTTTAACTAGTTAGGTGAGTGACTCTTTAACTAGTTAGGTGAGTGACTCTTCTCATTCCCTTACACCTTCTGTGCCCAGTGCTGAAGTGTGTTCCTCACTCATAACTCCTGTCTCACCCTAAGTTCCTCCAAAAGCAAGGCAAAGGCTCGCAAGCCAGTACTTTGTTGGAAGGGTATCCCCGGCAGTGGCAGCAAGTCACGGGAAGTGAGACAGGGAAGGGGGAGGTGGTGGTTGCACCTCAGGTTGACATCACACCATCGAGCACTTCTTCAGCACCAGCTGGGTGAAGTCCGTGCAGCTCCATCCAGTGCAATTCCAATTATCTACCCACAGACTGCATCAGATGCCACAGGAAAGGAGCTCGGTCCTACAAGCCTGCTCCTACTTCAGATGCCATCACAAGTGCTGGCTGGCTGCGGTCCTACCCTCTGGCTGGAGATCCAAGGGGTTCCACAGTTCTCTCTTTGGATTTGATTAACTTGCTCTAGTAGCTCGCAGAACACAGGAAACATTCTACTTTCTATAGTATTGGCTTTAGTGTAGAAGGATATAACTCAGGACCAGCCAGCTGGAGAGACGCACAGGACAGGGTGCTGGAGAGGGGCACATATTTATGTTGTGTGAGAGTGCAAATCTCCCGGCTCCTCCGTCTGTTCACTAACTCAGCGGCTCTTGGAACCCCATCCTTCTTGTTTTTTTTGTTTTTTAAAGATTTTATTTATTTATGCATACAAGCACTGGGGTACAGGCCAGAAGTGTGGGGGGTGTGAGAGGATTCACCACAGAGCGGGGAGCAGAACAGGCAAATCAACAGAAATACACTGCTGAGGGGAGCAGCGGGCACAGCAGGAGAGGTCTGCTGTGCCATGTGGGTCCCCTCCCTGGCCGGCAGCAGGGATCGAACTCATGCTGCAGTGGCTGCGGTTTGCTTCATAGTGCGTTGCTTAACCCACTGCGCCACCACGGAGGCCCCCTTTTTGGTTTTTAATGGAGGCTTCCTTATAGAGGTATGATTGATTAAATCAGTGGACTTGGTGACTTAGCTCAATCTCCAGCTCCTCTCCCCTCCCCAAGGTCAGTGGGCTGGACTATCCTCTCCAACCCTGTATTCATAAGGTTGGCTCCACAGGCTCTTAATCTCTAGGCTACTAGAAACTTTCATATTAACATAATGAAAGATACCACCATCTCTTTGATCACTTAGGAAATTCTGATGGTTTTAGGAGTTCTGTGCCAGAATCAGTTTGAAACCTAAATATAGATTTTTTAATTATAAAACTACTATAAATCATAGTATGTATGATTTGGTCAGAACTTTGGAAGGTCTGTATTGTAGTGAATACAAATAAGACAACAACATAAAAATAAAAATCATGGAGAATGTCTTATCTATTGTCCTTTAACCCAGGCATGTTAATTTCCAGGATTTTGGTGGACTCTGCTTATTTAAGTCGAAAGTAGGGCCAGCATTCAACCTCCTTGGGAAGAATAACAGGGCAAAGACTGGTCATTTCTAGCTATGATTTTGAGTTATACATCATTAGCTAGTTAATAATTGTTCTCAATTAAGGGTAATTAATTCTCAGTTGAGAACTTGGTAACTTCTTAGTTTAATTTAGCAATAACACATGCACAAGGAGCTTTAATTGGTAATAGTTCAAAGAATTTACCGACTGTCATACTTCTGTTGTTTTCAAAATAACAATAGGAATGCAGAAGACAAAAGTTTCAACTTAATATTCAACTTAATAAAATTACAGTTAGGAGCCAAATCTCAACTACTTAAAAATAAGAAATACCGAATTCTTCATCTCTCACCAAGAGAGGAGCTGTCACCCCCTCTGTCTAGGAACAAAATGGCTTTGTGGCCAGGCCAAGCAGCAAGGTGCCCCTTGCTGATGTCCCTGGCTGTTGAGCTGTCTCGTGCTCAGGCCCCAGGTGCAAGATCATCCTTTCCCTTGCCTGCTGGTTTTCAGCATGGGTTGCGACTCTTTCTCTTGCACACACTGCCTAGCTTTCATGGTGGTGTTGGCAGAGCTGTTGGGTCAAGGGGAGGAATGAGACGACTTGGACTGTCTTCTCTTGCTTCGTGGAGATCCTGTGCATGGGACTGGGTAGCTTTTTCTGTCGGGTCGAATGATATAAGACCCTGCCACCGAGCTTTGCCACCAATTCACCTTTCTCTTTCCATCCTTCAGCATTCTCCATCCATTGTCTGTCATATTATCTCCAGGGTTATAGTTGCTCGTGGTGAGGAGAAGAGGGAAGAAGCATATCTAAAGCTTCTTGTCCAGTCTGGAAATCTCAGTGTCTACTTTTTCTCCACTAAACTTGCAGTGCTCAAGTAAAGGAACCATATTTTATTTTGTCTCTTCAGCGTTTAACTCAATTCCTGACACATAATTGACATGTATTAGTTAAGTGTTAATGAGTTAATATAGACAATTTATTACAACTTTGTTTTTACTATAGGGAACAGGAGATTGCTTTGCAATGTTGCTAGACAGTGGCAGCTAAAGCAGATGAAGGCTCTGATAAAATAAAAATGTGACCTCTTTTCTCTAGTTTGGATGCCAAACTTCACATCTATCTTTTAGTGTTCTCTCCATTGCATGCAACTCAAAGATGTCAGCAAAAGATTTCAGCATGCTTCATGCCACCACATTACAGGCATCAGAGAACATCTGAGTGGACAAAGAGCTTTGTGGAAGAGTTTTAGAAAATGATCTAGAAACAGCTTGGCTAGTCAAGGGTACTGTTAAGGTAAAGAAGGAAATTTTGCTCTTCTAATAATAGATGAGTCTGTGAAACAATTGGCAGCAGACATAATTGAATGTTTTATTAATTAATTTAGTGCCATGGTTTAATGGAATTCTGGGGCAAAAAGTAAATGTAGGTTAAGATTGTTTTATAGTAAGAGTAACACCTCACATCTTTTGGAATGTCTCCTTGTGCGAAGCCCTGATTGAGCCACAATACTATAACTAATAAACTTCATAAATCTCCATTCTGTAGAGGCAAAATTATGAATTAGAGATATTATATTATCTAAAGTCACTCCATTTGTAAATGATAAGTAAGAATTCAACCTCAGGACTGTTGATTTTAAAGTTACCAATCTTTTGTTTGCATTGTGTCTCTTTCTAAATGCAAAATTTCTTAGGGGATGTATGAAAATGTAATGTGTGACAAAAGAGGATTTTATGAAAAATTTTTTCTTGATTTATACAAAAATAGAGTAAAAACTTAGTTGATATTACAGGCTGTTTTGCTGCCATGATAGTAACAACTGCCTTTTAACAAAACAATGCATTGTTATTAGCTCATTGAACTATAAGGGAGAACGTTGTTTCCAATGGCAATAATGTCTTATAATACAGTGACTTCTGCCCTGCCCCCTACTGTTATTTTCTTTCCTCCACACTGACAAAAACATTCAACAAAATGAGGAAATAGTAGAGGGCACAGCTGTAACAAATTTTGAAACAAACAGCTAAAGATAAGTGTGTCACATGAGAACAGCTCTTAATTGTTCCGTGATAATTCACTCAAAATATAATGATGTTGTTAGAAAGAATGAACTAGTTTCTTGCAGATTAAGAGAAAAATCATTTGTAGAAGATGAAAGGGCATCTAGCATTTGAATAGACAGAGAAAAGAACTGCAAGAACATGAAATTACTTTTTTGCCTGATAAGACATTTATCTGTGTTTCTCTATCCTTTTGCTAAATGAGGTCTAAAAGTTAGAGTCCTTTGAAAGCAGAAATAGTATTAGGTTGAAATTCTGTTCCAACCATTCCGAAGACAGACATAAATAAGCATTTAATGGGGCTGATTACTAATGAGGAGAACTACTTCTGCAAAAATTAACTAGCACTTTTTGTATGTTTTTTTACCCCCTGAAAATTGCTCAGGGCTTCTCACCAAAAGCCAAGGCCTCATTCTGTTTATGCAAAGAAATAAGCAGTGTAAAGAGTCTACTTTTACCAGGAGAATTTGTAATCTAAACTACATTAGCTCAAATCATGCTTCTATGGTTCATACAGATTTCAAAGCAGACAGGCCACAGTAATTGCCTTAGAAGATAAATTCAGTCTACTCGATTTTTTGAACAATTCATTCTTTTACTAGAGCCTGCCTGACATTATAAAATAGACTTTAGATTGAACTTAAATTTGAGCTTCCCAATCTGTGATTGTTTTATTACCATCCAGTGTGAAATTTTCATCCCACTTTATGATGATCTCTCCTATTTGATGTTGGACAGCCCTTGGATGGTGTGTTTGGAAGGTGTGGGAAGAACCTGAAGTTTTTGCAGAATACCATGCAATTGTGCTTTTAAGTGCTTTCAAACTTGGTAGGTGGAAATTCTTGGGGACTTCTTAAAGTAACATTCCTGGGAACTTTTTGTTATAAATCTTTTCAACAAGGATTTCTCTAGAAATAGGGATCTATCTAGTGTAATGCAGAAGAACTAAAGGATGGAAGAAAGAGGCCTGAAATTATAATGGTTAATTCTAAACAATATGGCAGACAACTGTTTCTGAGAGACCCACCAACTCTATAACCAATTCGTGTAGAAATTATAAATGTGTATGTCCAATATATGCATGTCAAAAATTAACGGATGTGAAATATAAACAGAACTTGGAAAATGTATTTGAAACCTACTGATTGATTATATCAGTTTCCAGAAAATATAAGGATTTTGTATCAATTGATAAATGTTTTGGAATTCTGATAATATCAGGTGTTGATGTGGATGAGGAACAAGAGAATATTGAAGAATCCAGTGATTAGCTCTAGGTTTATAGCCCAAGGAATATTTCTCATGTGCACTTGGGGACAACTGCAAAAATGTCCAAAATATCCAAAAAGTATTTTAAGCATCCACACAAATACAACATTCTTATTGTTAGGGGAAATTGTGCCCCTTCCTCCATTCATGTGTTGAAACTCTAACCCTCTAACTCAGAATATGATTATTTTCAGAGATAGAGACTTTAAAAGATAATTAAGTTATAACAGGCTATTATGAGGGTTTCTAATCCATGTCTGGTGTCCTTATAAGGAGAATAGATTAGGATAGAAGAGAGATTCTGTGGTAGGGGACAAGGTGACCATCTCCAAACCAAGGAGAAACAAAATCTAAGAACAACTTGGGCTTCCATACTCCGGAAAATAAATTTCTGTTATTACACCTAGTCTGAGATATTTTGTTATGGCAGCCTTAGCAAACTAATAAATTCACCACTTGTAAAGGCAAAAACAAAAAGAAAAGAAGCAATCCAAATATCCAGCTACAAGAAAATGGATTTTTAAATGTAGTATATTAAAATCATAGTAGACTATTGCATGGAATATTACTTAATTGCAATTATATTCACTCGCACTCTTTGAAACATAGCATTAATATAGAGCACTACAGATGTGTGTTTTGACCAAGATGACCTTAATTTTTCTCTTCAGTTGACTACACTTCAGACAGATTTCTTCTGACTACAGGCTCTGGATCTCCCTTTTCATGGTGTTTATTTTAGAAAACTTTTATTCCTGAATTTTTTCTGGGCCCCTTTTAGAGGTCTGTCTTCCAGCCTCCTGCCAGTTTTATAACCCAGGAAAGGCTTTTTCAGGGCATCTGGGAGTCATTCCTTTGAAATGTAATCATCAAGGCAGAGCCCCTATCACCAAGTCTCTGTGGGAGGTGGTCTGAAATAAAGTCTTCTTGTCTGTTTAACTTTTTTCCCTTTGACAATGAAAAGTATAATGTCATTTCTAAGAAACTTTAATCCAACAAAAGAAATATGTAGCTCAGGGATTTGTATATATGTCATAAAACCATTAAAAACAAAACCTCTGAAGAATGAAAAAGATACATTTGGAAGGTGGTTTTCTTTGGGTCAAATCATTTACACAGTATTAGTGATATTCTAATTCTGAAATCATTTCAGAAGTTATTTAATAATTTTATAATGAGTCACAGTATATAAGTTTAATTTATATGATTAATTTATTTAAGTTGTCTGTTAAAAATGGAAAGAAACCGATGAAGTTAGGTCTACCTTTAAGAAATCATATCACATGCTAGAGAAAGGAACTAAACAGAAAAGTAAAACAAACAGTAATTAATAATAAAAATAATAATTGGGAACAACCAAGTTGGGGAAGAAGTTGGCTACACTTGTCAGGTTTTCAACCATACAGGAAATTTGAGGACTATTTATAGCTCAAATGGAATTTTCATCCTTTATAGACCAAAATCTAGTCTTATTACAGCAACTGGACCCAGAACTGCAGCACAAACCTATCGCTATAATCAGAGCAGTTCTCATATCATATACATATTTTTCATTCTTACAAAGTTCCAGGTGTTCTTGAACTGTTACTAGAGTTAAAGGACTGGGACACCAAACTTCCAGAAAAGCAGGAACAGGGGCAGAGCCAGAACAATCGGCGGTAGGTAGCGATAAGCGAGCCTTGTCCCGAGATAAAACTTTTACTGTAACTCAGTGCAAGGGAACCTCCTTCCCCTGAGTTTCAACAGTTCCAAGTCCCGAAATGTAGATCTGAATTTGATGGTACTCCTGGAGCAGAGACAAAGGCGTCTCTCTGTGGGTTAGATCAAGAGTTCGAAACAAAATGTCAGCCTGGGATGCTCTCCAACAGATAAAATGGCAGACCATCAAAACACTGCTGTTAGGGAAGGTAAATGTTTCTCTATTCAGAAAATCTGAATGGCTCTCTGACAAGTATTTTAGGACTCCTTGTCTTCTTCCCGGGCTGTGTTTTCTTCACAGATCTTGGCTTCTGTCTCTTGAATGTCCAGAAGTGGGAAGAAAGATGAGAATCAGATTTTAGAGGTAGAATAGCAAGGTTTAAAACCTGTGCTACAAAAACCAAAAATGAAAAGACAAGGACAAATTGGGGACACTTGGTGGGGGGAGCGGAGAGGGAGGGTTGAGGGAAGATGGGAGCGCCAGGAGACTGAGGTGATGGTGCACTGGTGATATGGTGATGGGGAATACATGGGGATTACAATTGATGTCAAATATATATAAATTAAAGGGAAAAATAGAATAAAAAAGAAATAAAAATAAAACCTGTGCTAGAATAGAGTTTAATCTTTTAGTGTCTTCACTCCCTTTGATGAATGTGAGCCCCTAGGCAGACAAGAAGACGTGAGTGTTAGATGCCAATGCTCTGTCTCAAAGGAATTTAGGAAGGTAGCTAGTATTACAGAATAACCAACCATCGATCAAAATTTATAAAATCTGGTACTGAGGATTTTTCTAATAATCTGGAGAGTAAGGCAAAATTAATTGTAGATGAGGTAGAAATGAACTAGTTTATCCAAGTAATTGTTTTCTATTTCCTTAACCTTAAATAATAAATGCTTACATACTAATAACAAGCAAAGCACATATTTAAGCAGATACATTCTGACAATTATGTTTTGTAAAAGTGGTAGGTCAAAAACTATTAATTGAGGTGAAACACGTTACAAATAAAAAGAAAAAAAAGAGTGGTTCAACTCTATTTAATTCATTTTGCTACCAAAAGTTTTAAGTTTTGTGTGTCAAACATAGATAATGAAAATTGTTTTAGCTAGAATTTGACAGTGGAGGAAAATATTTGCATAAACAAAAATGTTCTCAGAATTTAACTTGTAAAAGTAAACAAGAGATTGCAACAATGCCTAAACCTCATGGGAATAATATCTTATGTGTCAAGCAAATTGTCTCTGTATGGTATGTTATCTATATCCATTCAAATAACACTTCTTTAGCTTTGGTTATGTTCAGGTATAATTCCTGGAGTTAGGATTTAAGAATTAGACAAAGTCTGTTACACCAAGTTAGTCATTACTTGAATTGGAATGACAGAAAAGTGAATAGCTATCATTATTTATTCTAGTTTGATCAAGTTATGCAAAAATCAACCACTAACGATGTGGTTTAGAGTAATGAGAAATTCACAGTGGAATGTGTCCTGGCTGAAACTTGGAAATGAATAGGGACAGAGATTTATCAGATCGGTGGCAGAATAGATTCCTCTTAGTGGATCAGAGATGACTGATTTTCCTAAGGAACCATCTATTCAGAAGAAGCCTTAAGGTCATTCAGGTGAAGCACAAAAGAAAAACATTTCCAGTCTTGAAAATACACTTACATTAAGATTCAGAAAAGAAAAATAATAGTCAATCCCTTTGGAGCCTGGGAGAACTTGATCCTCAACTTGTACTGATCTTGAAACTGCCGCTCTAGGTTTATCTGTGTCCATTCCAGTCTTATTTATTTGCTTCCAAATTTAAGTAACATTCATTTTTAAAATTTTATTTATGCACACAAGAGCAGGAGCACAGGCCAGAGTCAAAGAAGGTGAGAGGATTCACCAGAGACAGAGTTTGGAGCAGAACAGGCAGATGGACTGAAATACACTATGGAGGGAGCAGTGGGCGAGGCAGGAGAGGTCTGCCTCACCAAGTGGGTCCCCTCCTTGGCCAGAGATCGAACTTGCGCTGCTGTGCAGCGGATGCTTTACAGTGCAGCGCTCAACCTTCTGCGCCACCAGGGAGGCCCAATAATCTTAGTGTTTCTACTTGTCCTACAAGATTTAGACATTTTAATTCTTAGGAATCAGAGAGCTCAAGATTTCTGAGAAACATGTAGAACAGTTTTTAAATCCTCCAAAAATTTTAGAACATCCAAGAGAAGCAATAAAACACTAAATTGAATTTTCCAGCATCTTCTAAATATTCATCTGTCAAAAGTAACCCCTTACAGCCCAAAGTTATATGTCATAATTTCTCAGATTTCACTAAAGCTTATAATAGTGAAAAAAATACCCAAATGACCCTGCCTGTATATTCAATTTACCAGCATCCAAGGAAGACAGATTTAGATATATTAAAATGAGGTTTCTGTGTTTATAATGTTATGCATAACATAAAAAATAGTTTGCAGAACACCTTGTCGTACAAATCAGCTATAAGGAAATTCTTGACTTGAAATTATCCTAGTTTGGGAACACTGGATTAGATATGAAAATAAATATATTATTAATTAATTCATTGGAAATAGTGGAACATTAATGATTGTTTCTAACAGTGGAAACAAAGATGGAAAACTGTCAATAGCGACTTGCTCGGAATTCTGTCTGGCTTCCAGAAATTGAATTGGAAACAGATGTCTGTCCACATGGTGGAAATGCTCTTATTAGTAAATGTTTCTTTACATGAAGCACATGATGACAAAAATGATTCTGTACTGGACCCCCAGTCATGGGAAAGAAATATTAGATAGGCTGAAAAATACACCGTTGTCTTCAAGTTTCAGAATCAGAGACAAGCAATTTAGAGCAAAAAATTTTTTTCTCAGATGCTTAAGGAAGAAAAAACTTTGCAATTCACTCAATTCATTTTCTGTGAACATTTTGATGAACAACAAGGGATGGTTGATGAAAAGATTAGACACATAAAAGGGCTTAGATTTAATCCTTCTTAATTCAGTTTTAGACCCTACTATATTTACATTTGCTAATTAGAGATACCAAAACAGACTTTCAATTTAAAAAATTAAGGAAATAGTGGTTTCAAAAAAGAGGAATACTGTTATTTATAATAAAGTAATTCTTTTTACCTTATCTGATAATTGATTATATGTGAAACCTTTGTTTTAAATTTCTAATATTAGAGCAGGTTAGTTTTGCTTACTCTACATTTTTCATCAAAATTTGCATAACAATTTTATATAAAAAATATTTGGTTAAGTAGTTGGAGTTATCTTTCCAGAAGCATGAATATTTTTCTGGAATGCAGAAATATAAATGAGTGAACATTTGGCACTGTGACAGAGATCGCTACCCAATACTTTTTTCTTTATCAAAATTTATTCAGCTATTTGCCATTTAAATAGTCCTTTAACTTCTTAAAAAACATCACAAGCATTTTTTTTGTCAGAAAGCATTTTTTACTTAGCTTTACCTAAGTAAAACTTACCGGATTGTTTCATTTAGAAATAAGAAACACATTTTAATATTTAAAAGAAAGTCTCAAAGTAAAGGGTGTCAGACATTTAAAAATATATTAATTTATTATTTAAGTAGCATTACATTGTAACGTTATACACATTTCAGGTGTTCATCATTGAGAATCAACATGTATACCATACTTTTGATACAGTTGTTTCTCAGTAAATCTTTTTGATTTCATTGGAGAGCTAGGACTTGAGAGGGTAAGGTAAGTTTAGTAGTTACCAGCAGGGGGCAGCAGAGGCTGTGGGATCTGTAGATCTGAATGGAGCTCCACCAGCTAAGATTGGTGCAGTCTTGCACTCTTCCATTTTTGCTGTGTTGCGGTTCTAGGTTATGAGTACATATCAGAATGGTCAAGGGAATTCTGAATCATAATCTCTGTGGCAGTGGCTGGGGTATATGTAGTTTCCAAAAGCTACTCGTTAGTCTCATGCATAGGAAAGGTATGGAGAGAGAAGGGTAGGAAGGATCCCCATGGTGAATGCCTACTTTCTCATGGGGTGACCATACAGAACTGTAAAAAGACAAAGCATGGGTAGGCTTTCTAGAAACTTATATGAGGATATTTGGTCTCATGTTATCTCATCATATGATAGTTAGAAGGGTGAAACAGCCTGAACTATTTCCTGAGATCCCCTGAAGACTCATATGTGCCCATGGAACTGAAGTTTAGACATGGCTGCTGTATAAAGAAGGCAAAGTACTTCTGATTATTCTCTTCTCCACTGGCCCTCCTAATGCTGCTGCCCCATGCTTTAACCTCAAGCCAGTGGTTTTAGTCTTCACTTAAATGGCAAAATGCTTCCCTCTGTCATTCCCTCTGTACTAAACTCTTAATATTTCCACTAAGGTCATCACTAATAGTTAAAACACTTAGTCCTGATTCAGCTTAGAGATAGAGCTTGCTAGTGGAGCTGGAGTATCTTGCAGATTAACCACTTTTACCATTATGCTGGATTCAGTGATGGGCAACTTTCTTTCCTTTTTCAAGTAAAACATGGGTTTCCATTTCTATTTTAGAGCTGAATATTCAGTGCTCAAACAGAGTTGAATAAGGACTTGGAATAACAAAAGGGAAATAAGAAGATGTTATTCCTATTCTAGATAATGTTTCTTGAAAGGCAGGATTTGCTTTTTGTGCTCACTAATTTAATTTTATCTAAGATAGAGCCCAAGGTGAGAGAACATGAGTAGTATATTCTCTTTTTTGTTATTGATTGGCTCTTCCAACTGTGTTCCAAATTCTTCTTCCAATTAGACTGAGAAGCTTTTGATTTTAACCAGGAAGAAGTAAGTTCAATTTGTGTTTTAGAGAGAGGAATCTAACTGTTTTATGATGAACAGATGGCAGGAAACTAAATGTGTGTGTGTGTGTGAGAGAGAGAGAGAGAGAGAGAGAGTTTGCTGCTTGGATTATGAGAGTAGTGATGGAACCAGAGAAGAGTAAAGTTTTCTAGAACGTACTTTGGAGATCCTAAATGAACTGGGAAGGTGGGGAAGAGGGAGCAGGATTTTGAAAAGGAATGGTGGAAATCTATCTTGTTTTTCTTTCAGTGTCCTTGCAGAACTCCCTACATCACTGTATATCCTCATATCTTACTAAAGAAATCAGGTAGACTAAGACTAAACCATGTTTGAAAAGACTAGCAAATCTTAAAGTTAAAAACACAAAGAGAGTGAGTGTTACAAAGCAAGTGCAAAAACAGGTAGATTTTCATTATTAAACACCTCTGTGTTTGACATAGTCATGGTGGGTGATATTACTCTTAGAATATAAATTAAAAACTTCCTCTCATTTAAAACTAAAAATAAAAGGTAAAATATCTGTTTTATTACATCTATGTTGTAAAGAAATTAATGCATTTTCTTTTATTCAAATATGTTTGTGCACAGCATGATATAGTCCAAAGAAAACACAAACACATGTGAACTCACTGTTTTATGGAGAGATAGAAACGGGCACATGGAGAGGGGTAAAGTGCTGTATAGTGCTTGCTAGAAACCCAGAGTTGTCTCAACAAAGTGTGTTCCTGTATGTCCAGTTCTGGAATCAGCCTGACTCAATGTCAAGTGTGAGCAGAGATACATTTGGCTGCAATTTGGCCATCACTATGTAAACATTCTTTGTGTTTCCTTTAGTATTCTGTTCTTTTTAGTGAGGTTCCAGCTTATTTTCTTTTTGCCATTTATGCAAGTGATTAAAAAAAAAAACTTCCTGACCAATGACCCCAGGAGGGCATTACACTGGGAGTCTAGATTTCTGTTCGTGTTATCTGCCTTTCTTACCAAATACCTAGCAAGTCATCCTTCCTGGAGAAATGATTGTAATTTGGGGAGTCTTGCTCAATGAATCCCAAAATGTCTTCCAGCTCTACTAATCTGTGACTCATATCAGATGCTCATGTGAGAGTAATGTCAGTTCTTCATGACAACCGCGGGCTGCCAGTTTTGTTTTAAATGAAAGAGCCTCAGCAACCATGTTGTGTATCAGCAATTTCAGAAAAACATAAATATTTAAACTTTCAAAGCAAATAGAATGTAATGACTACAGGCTGCTGTTTTAATCCTGATGATAATTTGGTTTTGGTGGGGTAGGGGATGTTCATTAAATCCACATTTTGTTTTTCTTGGGATTGTAAAAATTTCTTAGCCACTTTTTTCTTGAATACTGTTTATTTCTATCTGTTCCACCTGCCTGTTATTTGCTTTTCTCTCCTGAAAAGCATATAAAGTTAATGAGCAGCAAGTTTTCAAATTCCCCTCAGTAAAGAATATCTGTAGTATCTGTGCAGCGAGACATGGATTATAAAGCTACTGGGTCACTTTTTAGGATCCAAAGTATTTTATAAAGACAATGCACTGCATGGGACTAACAGTGTTCTGTTATCCAATAATCTAATTTAATGCCAAGACATTTCAAGAATGTTATATAGACAGTACACGAGCAATAAGAATTTCTCCTTGATTGGAGTGAGCAAATAAAATAAAAGTTAGACATAATAAGCAAGATACATTGGCTTAGTTGGTAACAGGAAGTGAACAGTGAATGGTTTCCATTGTGAGTCCAGAATTATCAGACGATTCTATTGTTTCTTTCTTGCTACATTGTTTATTGTCATAAACTTGGGCAAGAAGCTTGACCTTAGGTACTGTGACAGCTCAGAGCGCTGCCAAGTCAAAGCATAAGAAGAAAAGGGTGTTGGATGAAGATACTCCTACATGGTGTATTGAAAACCAAAACCCTTTGGATAAATTTGAGAACTTCCACAATTTTGAGTAGAGTTGAAATTCTCAAGTGCCTATCCTAAGATCAAACAAGACTCCCCATTTCCACATGGATGTTTTACTTTTAACTTGGAGGAAATCTGTGAAAGTTTAAATTGCTTATCTGCACCTGCCTATTATATCCATTGCCTACTAAAACTTTCCATTCTCATGTAGTTTCACCCCATTGGCAGTTGAGTTACCAACTCTTGTTTTATTTATTTATGCATACAAGCACTGGGGTACAGGCCAGAGTCAGGGAGGTGAGAGGGTTCACCAGAGACAGAGTGGGGAGCAGAACAGACAGATAGACTGAAATACACTGCAGAGGGGAGCAGTGGGCGAGGCAGGAGAGGTCTGCTGCGCCATGTGGGTCCCCTCCCTGGCCGGCGGCAGGGATTGAACTCTTGCTGCAGTGGCTGCGGTTTGCTTCATAGTGAGTTGCCTAACCTGCTGCGCCACCAGGGATGCCCCCCAACTCTTGTTTTAGAGACTGCTCTCTTGTTGACCATTTAGTTCCCAGACAGAGTTGACAGTGGGCTCTGCTCTAAAGGTTTTGCAAGAGGAGCTGACTCCATGCCGAGCATAACAAATTCATGGGCTACTTGGCCTGAACATGGTTTCTGTAGTGACTAAGATGGTACCTGTGCACACGATACTAAATCATTGCTAGATTTCAGTTTCGATTGCATTAACAATGCAAACACATCTTGAAGTAGAGCTTTGCATATATTTTGAAACCGAGACTAGCCAGAAAGTTATCTTCTGCTTCTAAAAATCAAAAGTGATTGGTGCCTTTGTCTTCTTTTACTCCCCAACCCTCTTCTCTCTCCTAGGACCATGCCAGGCAGCTACAGAAAGCATATTTCACGAGAGCAGTACTGATCTATGAGACATAAAAACTGAAGTTGCAAAAAGAGAGCAACAAGAGAGCAGTCTCTAAAACAAGAGTTGGGGGGCCTCCCTGGTGGCGCAGCAGGTTAGGCAACTCACTATGAAGCAAATCGCAGCCACTGCAGCAACTTTTATTAAAGTTGACACTTTCAGACCTGAGGAATTACAATAAGCTTGGAACTTTTCTGCAATTAGTATGCGAATTGTGATACAAAGAAAGAACAATTCCATGAGAAGACGTTGTAAACCAGTGTGCCATCCATCCTGGCTGGGAGGGTAGAGGAAATGCACTGAAAGAAGGTGAGAGATGATGATGGAGAAAATCCAGCCAGCATAATAAAATTAACATGAACCACATATTCTCTTTAAATTTAAGTAAAACACACAGTGTAGACTCATCCACCTTTAATCAGTCAAAAGTTTGACAAAATCCAGGGTCCAAAAGCCCCAGTTATAGTGCTGCCAAAAGAAAGTGGGTGAATTCAATCAACAATTGAAATCTGATTTTCATCCACCCAGCTTGGTCTCTTGCTGAATAAAGATTTCTGGTGTCTCTGTCTACCACAGTTAACTTATGTACATACAAAAGCCAAGTGATGGCAGACACTTTAACTGTGCTTTCCTTAGCAACATTTTATATACCAGAGTAGTGATTTTGAGTTCTGTATAAAAATGCCCTGTAAATAAATACATGATTAAATTTTGCCCTGAAAGGCTCAGACTGAACAAAAGTTGAAGTACTTTCAGATGGGGGACCACAGGAATTTGGTCAGGATATACTGAAAGAAGAATGGCAAAACGCAGGCTTGTGTCTTTTTAGGACATTCGGACTAAAGGAGATCATGGGGAACAAGGCAACTGGGAGAACTTAATCACATTACAGCTTGCACTTTAGTTCATGCTCCACGGTCTGCCTTTCAAATGCTGTGTTACTATGCAGAGGCAAAGTAGCAAGGCAACTTAGGGTGTGGAAGACAGCCATGTTATACAGACTGTGCTGCCCTGTATGTGTTCAGAAAGGGGAAAAAGGTTCTAGTAGAGATGTGATATGTTTTAGCTTTGTGAAAATATTTAATTCAGCAAGGAATGGCTTATTAAGTAACTTCCAAAGCATGTTTTACTAGAATGTCTTTACCAGAAGACATAGATTTAGGGATTAAAATTTTAAATTGGTTTTATAGAATCTGACTCAGGAAATTATTTCCTAAAAATAATTAAATCTTAAAATTGAATGCGTTCCCAGTGGGATGCAATTAGCAAGCTGTGGAAGGTTGAAGAATGTTACAAAACAAATGGCTCATTGTTCTCTGTAAAAAATATTAAAATGGAGTAAGAGGAAGAACCCATACTGTACTAAAAGAGACTTAAGATATTTATCAGTCTATTTTCATATATTAACCTCATTTGGAATTTGATTCATATAAACCACATTGTAAGCAAAGTGACATATGACTTATCAGGAACTTTAGAAAATATGGTAGGGTATTAGATAACGTCCAAAAATTAATTTTATTCAAGGATGATGATGTCTAAAACCAATAATTAGAATCATTTGGCGGTCCATACTTATATCTTTACTGAAAAAAATTGAAGTGAATGCATTGGACTCAGATTTTAGCTCTTGGTAAAAAAGACAATGGAAAACTTTTAAAATAGCAGGGCTCTTCTTAATCTTTACCTAATTTAGGGTATTTAAAGAAATTCCTGTCTAAAGAACAATGTGGCTTTTTTAGTTTCTTGGTATTTACAAATAACTATAGTTACTGAAAACGTATTCTTAGCACTAGAAGAATGCACTAAAGAACCACACATGCAGTTTGCAGAAGGAAATCCCTTCATACATTTCTACTTTGATGCAAGGTAGTCAGGATATTTCCAAGTAGCCTATTTTCCATTTCTGCCAGTTTCCTGTCACCATTAAGTGCAGTCAGTATTTTCTCTCCTCTCTGAAGATGTGCCCATCAATGACCCTTCATCACTCCTGGGCCACTGTGTGGGGAATCTAGCTGGCTCTGTGTCTGGAGACAGCAGGCAGTGGGTCGTAGGCGGGGGCTTGTAGGATTGAGCTGCCCTGCAATGCCCTATCTCTTGCACCTCTCCTACCTCTTGACTGCATTAGGAACTCCAGTCACTTTATAATACCTGATGGCCAGCAAATCGCACTCCCTGTGTCTCACACTCCCTCACTTGATTTCCAAATTGTATCTCTGGGATAACAAGATGTACATGTAGTGGAGGCCTATGGGATTGATTTGAAAAGGTTAATTGCTGAATATTTCAAGGGGGCTATCCCTAGAAGAAACCAAATAAGAGTTGCAAAGCAAAGGGAAGCCCACCAGAATGGACAACAAAAGAACAAAAACCAAATAACAGAAAGAAAAAAAAAGAAAGAACAAAACAACAAAGAACAAAAATCAAAACCAGTTTCAGCCCGTGGTAGCTGGGAAGCAAACAGATAATATGCAGGCAGAAGAGTTCAGTGAGTAATTTAACTTATACATTATGAGTCTCAGAATGCAAAGTGGAGTAGAAAAAAAAAAAAAGAATTGGGAACCAGAGGGCTGAAAATGGGATGGAAAATCAGTTGGAATTGGGGGAATTGATAGTGCAAAGTTAGTAAGTGATGATAGTTAAATATAGATAAAACTTGGATCCATTCCTTCATACCTTTCATAGATTATGGAGTACTTCCTGTACACTGTACTCTCTTCTAGGTGCTAGGGGTGAGGTGATGAACATACAGGCAATAGTTGCCTTTAGTTCCCTACTTGTGGGTCTGTCAGTTACTGGTGCATTCAATTAGAAGAACTTGAAATTCTCTTGCAGAAATGAAAGGCTTACTCTGGACGAGTACTTGATGTGAAGGAAATATGCAAATGGGTACAAACTCAGTAAAAGGCTGAGCGCTTCCTTACCCCATATCTGGACATAATTCCTAAATTAACTCAGGCTCATCCCACACCCATCACAGAAAGTGAAAGTCAGTGATTCTAAATCCAGAGGAGGAGTTGCAGGTACTGAATTGGAATGTTTTGCTTTGCTTTCTTTTCTGTTTTCGATCCTTCTTCCTTCTTTCTATATTTTCTCATGAAAATGAAGCATCAGCTTCTTGAATGATTTCTGAATAAAAAAAAAAATCCAGACACAGAAAGTACAGCAGAGACCAGACAATGGCAAGGGAAAGGCATAGAAGCTAAAGATGAGCTGCATGTCATATGTGTTTTAAATCAATCAGGAATCCCCACAGAATTTGGAAGGAAATGAGTATATAAGCCATATTCCACAAAGGAGTTCCACAAAGGAAGCAGACATTTCTTTGTGGTTATTGTACTTGATTCCCAGGGACTTATCACATTTTCTGATACATATTAATATGCATTTGTTGAATGCATGAATGACAGTGACAGAGAATTTATTGATGTCAAAATAAGTGAAATATATGAAAGTGATCAATCTTGTTATCTTGCCTTCCTTAATCATGTCCTATATGCTTAATGTTCTCTTCCCTAGGAGTTCATGCTTGTTTATGTTCCCAATCTTACAAAGATATGTTAAAGTAGACTTCCTTATCCAAGACACCATCTAAGACAGTATCGTAAATTTGCGTGCATTATGCATCACTAGTTAGTGTTCTACACATAGTTGAAATATTGAATTGAGAAACATTCTTTTCCCTCATTAATAATAACTCAAAAATCCAATGAGTGTCAACTCTCATTAATTCAATTCTGGTTATCTATTCTAAGGATTATCAAGATTTTATGTTGCTTTTCCTTTGAATGATGAAAGAGGCTCTCTTGTGTATCAGTCTGAATTAAAATGGTTCATTAGCATGTGGGCATATAATTTACTGATATCCAAATTTCATAAAGGGGTGTGAAATAAGATGATGGGAACAAAACAAAAAAGAAAACATATTGAAGGACTTTTTTTTAAGGTTGTTAGCTGATCTTGGTGTCTCACAAACCGAGAGCACACCTCAGCATACCTTCACATTTCCTTCTCACACCCTCCCACTCCATGAGTGCTTTGGGACGGTAGTGATGGCTCATGGTGTCATCTGCAGAGGGTAGGTAGTAAGAAAAATTATAGGAGAATAAGGCAACCAGTTTGGAATTATATCTGCATCCTCCATATCCAGAATTCCACACAAGCCTGTATAGATGCACACTTGGGGGAATGCAGGTCCAGAGAAAAGTTTCAGCCTCAGAATTGATTCTCTAATGTGCCAGTTTAAGACTGTTTCATTTGGAGTGGGTTATTTATTTTCATTTCAAAATTTCTTTATTTTCAATTGATGATAAGATGCCAAATTTATTTTAATGCAAGAATTAAATTTGTTAATATATCAAAAAATGCTCAGTATTAATTTATTGGCTATTGTCAGTGTGCAATAGATAATAACTAGTATGTTTTTCCTTCAACAGATAAATATTTTGCTATAACAAAATAATTGTAACTATAATTGCCATTTTGGTAACAATCCAGTTTGCCATCATTGAAATCTAGGTACATGAGGTTCTACTACTCTTTATCATTGACCTGGGAATGACCAAAAATTCATTAACATTCTTTTAAGATAAACTACTTTTACTGGTGAACTTAATGTAGTATAAGCGCAGGCTAATTTTCAATGATACACCTGGAATTTTCATAATGTTGTGATGCAGTGTTCCTTCAATAAAAATAAATTGTGGGTGTTTAAAATATGGATTTCAAGAGACTTTCAGAAATGATTTATTCTAACCCATTGATTCTGCAGGTGACTGCTGTAAGCTTTACTGCTGTGTTTCAGTCTTTCCAGAGTAGTTATCTCTTTGTTTAATCAGGTTCTGATTGGACTAAGAAGCAGGCAGACCACCCAAGGTGAATCATGAACTTCTCTTTCCCCTTAACATGAATTTATGACTTAGAAATGTTACAACTTGAGGCTGCTGTTACAACTGAGAATGTGTGTTGGGGCAGAGACAGCGCTGTGCTCCAGCACACAGAGTGACAGGGGAAACCAAACATGTGAGGTACAGAATTGGTACCTCAGCTCTGTTGTCACCCAAAAAAAAAAAAACATTCCTCATTTTTAGCCTCTGCCAGTGTTACCAGAAGAGCCTTGACAAAGATTAAATGAATCATATTTTGCACAGATCAAATAAGTATTTAACTGATAATTTCTACCTCATTAATAGACATTAATTAATGCAACTTGCAGTTGAATTTCACAAGTGTGTTGGCATTTTCGCTGTACTCTTGTCTTTCATAAGATAGAGCCATCTGCTAATAGCTCTGATCTAAGTATCAAACATCATTTATGCTAGGATAGAGCTTTGAAATGGAAGCTTGAAGAGAGTCTTTCATTTTCTAATTGCTCTTCCCTGCTATTGAAATTAGGTAGCATTTTATCTTTAACTGGAACAATTATGATGAGAAACCTTTGCTTGCTAATTTAAAGGTTACCCACTATGGCATGACTAATTTCTATGGGAAAAGAATCAGCAAATTGCTACTTTGGTGTAATCAGTATAATTGATAGCTCCAATAAATACCTGGGATAGGTAACTTCTGAATTTCTTCAATGGATCAAAACCACAAATGCACAAAGTAGGAATTCAGCATGTAAATGTTAGTTTCCTACACTTGACTGTTAAAATATATGTTTCTAATAATAACCAGACTTTGTCTTACATGTAAAACATTTTGCTTTCAACAAGAACAGTTTTCACTGTGATGATCCATTTTCGTGTAGCAATAACACTTTCCCATTAGCAGGTAGGGAGAAAGGAGCTAGAAATTCTGAGGGTGGCAATTACATTTGACTTGTGACATCACCATCTCCAAATCTGTCCTCTGGGGGCTGAGTCTGGGAGAATTCTTCACTGATTTTTACCAGTGCTGTTTAGTCCTTTTATCGCTCAGCAATTTTCCATGGTATTTCCATGTACGTTGGGGAAATGGGAGAAGTGGTTTTAAAAGTTGGCCTTCCCATTTGGCAAGCACGAAGACATTGATACTTCATTTTTATGTAACTGGCGTTTCCTAAGGAAGACAGACAATTTGTCAGGTTGAAAAATCTATTCTCTAAGGAAAAAAGCCCGGTCAGATTCATATTATTTACTAGTATTCTTACTTTGGTCAGGTCCCAGGAAACCATTGGCTATGGTGCCATCCACCTCAAGCCCAAGCCCACAACTGTGCCCCTAGAGTGCCCTGGTGCAGATGCTGTCATTTTCTAGCCAAGTAGTGTGGCTTCCACTAGGTATCAGAAAGCCCCTTAAGTGGCAGTATGGACTGGAGGAGCTGGCTACAATCCTCACCTCTGCCAACTAGCAGTGATTAGTTGCTCTTACAAATCACTCACTAAACTTTTCATGTTTGTTTTGCTCTTGGACATGGCAACCCCACCTCATGAAGAAAGAGAATACTCTGCTCAGCTGCAGTGTTAGTTAGATAATGATAGCAGCTCTGGTCTCTGATAGAGTAGAGAGGCACAGCTCAAGCTGGACCGGTGACTGGTTCTACTCAGACTTCTGAATAAGAATCCCTTATCCTCAGGGATCTGCTAATTTGATTTTTTTAAGCAAGTTTTCTAGGTGGGTCTGAAGCAAAGTGAATTGAAAGTCACTGATTTAGAGGAATTCATCATAAAGTTCTATCCAAAAAGAAGAGGCTGATCAAACCCTTTGCATTTTCCTTAAGTGTGACTGCCTTGCTTGGGCTGTGGTGAGTGAGCCTAAGCCCTGGAGTGTGCTATTTAGATATCCCTTAGGTCCCCAACTATATCTTTATCTCCATTTTCTTGGCTTCCTGCAGTGGTTCCAACGTGTATTAGCGAAAGGAATCCTCAAACCCTTAAATACAAGTAATACTTTCATTCTTTATCTTAAAAGGAGGAAGGCTTGTATGGAACCAATATCCTCCATGTTTGTCCATGTATTATTTCTTTAAACAGAATTGCTGAACATCTCTGACGAGCAGGGAACTCGCTAACAGCTCGCGGGGAATACTGGGAGGCACAAGACATGTCCTCAGAGAAAATTAAAGACAGCCAGGGCAGGAATATAGACAGGGGCAGTGAGGGCCACTGAGTTCGGTATTTGGTGATGCTAACACGAGCAGTGTGCCAGTGAAGGACTTGAAGTTCTGACCTTTCACACCGGTAGGGCGTGTACACTGGTGTAACAGTGTACGCCCCACAGAAAGGGGAGGTTCCAGGTTCTCTGCCCCATCTAAGGAGATGTGAGCAAGCAGCAAAGGGAAGCTTAAAAGGACTGGGAAGAGAAAACTGGGAAGAGAAACCTGGAGGAAGCACATAGGCCAGAAAGACATGTGAAGAAGCCACGCTTGCTCTGGGCCTTGGACTTGCACCAGGGACTTGGAGGACGTGGAAGGAGATACTTGAAAGAGACATGGGCGAGTGACCAAGTGACCATGGGGAGGATGACAATGGCAGCTGTTGTCTTGATTTGTCTTTTGATTTTGTTCCTTTCCTCCCATTCTTGCCTGGCCTCTTCTGCCCCTTTCTTCTGGTTCCCCACCAGAAGGCTTGTGGCAAGCTTTTGGGCCTCAGTGGCCCTGTTTTGGGCCAAGTCTGTTTCACTGGGCATTTACCCACAAGGGATGGGTAATTTTGGGTGTTTCATGGGGAAACTATTTTAACTATATTCTTCCTTTTCTCCTTATTACACACTAATTGCATTAAAGTTCTTTTCTATTTAAAGTCTTATGCAGCAAAAGTATGTTTTGTCTTTAGGCAGTAGATGGCAAAATCCATTTAGAGCAGGCAAGTTTAAAAGTCCCAGGGTGCCCCTCATTCTGCCTCCCAACATCGGGATCCTATTTGCATCCCTACACTGGCACACATGGCATTATAAAGCCTGACTGTGGTCTAGGAGACAGACGTGCTGGCACGAGGAAACACGTGGTATCTTTTGTCAGGGATGAGACCGCTCCTGTGGAGAATGTCTGAGCCAATTTATCATGGTGGAGCTTTCTTTTTAGTTCCTTATCCTTTTTTATATTTGGGTGTAATCCGAGTTTGTGGTTCCCCAACTGAAAGTGAGATGCCTATTCTAACAGACCATGGAAGGAACTCCAGACTGAACACTTGCCAGTTGTTGTGGTTCAGCTCATCTGAGCTCTAGACTTCAGAGCAAGGGCTGACCTGTGTGGGCTGAAGCAGTCTTCAGCATCTGTATGAGGCTACCTCTCATTCCGACTATTTTTAGGTGAGTCTTTGTCTCTCTCTAGATAGGAACCTTTCCATTTTTATCCTCAGATGAAACAAACAGCCAACCTCCAGTGAAGCTGTGTAGGAGCTCTTGATTATCAGCTGTTTTTCAATATTATTATAAAGTAACATATACTCATTGCAAAGCATTAGGCCACATGTCATACAGGAAGAAGACAAGAACATTTTTTTCATAACTATAACTTTTTTTTTAAGATTTATTTATTTATGCATACAAGCACTGGGGTACAGGCCAGAGGTGTGGGGGGTGAGAGGATTCACCACAGAGAGCAGGGAGCAGAACAGGCAGATCAACAGAAGTACACTGCTGAGGGGAGCAGCGGGCACAGCAGGAGAGGTCTGCCACGCCATGTGGGTCCCCTCCCTGGCGGGCAGCAGGGATCAAACTCGTGCTGCAGTGGCTGCGGTTTGCTTCATAGTGCGTTGCTTAACCCACTGTGCCACCAGGGAGGCCCCATAACTATAACTTTTTAAAAGACTTAATCCATTACTATTTTTTTCCGTCATATACAGTCGGCACACACATTCATACCACTTTTCAGAAAATGAGTTCCTGTTGCCCATCTTGTGGTGCTGATATCGTTTTAAAAATTAACTTCATATTCCAAGCAACTTTTCCTATTGTTTAGTATGCATCCCTGGCAGCCTTTTCATAACTGATTATGGCTCCTCACATGTGAGTGCCACACACTCTGCATAGACAGTTTGGTTGCTGGACATTTAACTTATTTCTAGTTTGTGTGAGTGAATCCAGATAGATGAGTATAACCTCATAGATTTCAGTGTTAACATTTCCAATCAAAATGATCCTTCCTCCCTCCCTCTCTTCTTCTTTCTCTCCCCCTTTATTGAGGTGTCATTGGTTTACAAAATTGTATGCGATTTAAGAGACTAGGGTCACACCACTTCAGATTAATATTAGTAAATCACACCTGCCATCAAAGCACCCACACTCTATTATAGTCCTTAGGGGGACCTCCCTTCCCCCTTAGTAGCTGAGACACAGCTGCAGGTTATAAGATGGCTAATGAAGTTGCCCTGCAGGCTCCTCCTCAGTGGTTAAAAGATGAACAAGAGCTAGGCAGAGTCTATGAACAAATGTCCTACATTTTTAGCTGATGATAAAACATGTATGGCTATTTAAGCAGAAAGAATTATTCCAGTTTGCAAAGTGAACTAAATAAATAATAAGAAGCTAGGCAGGTTAATGGTAGGTAGACAGAGAGATTCAGGGGAAATCTGCCTCTACTATGCTCGATGGCCTCCACGTGTGAAACAGAACCAGGCCTGGCAAATGTTTAACAATTTTGGGAAAAAAATTTTTCCTCTGCCCCATGAGTAAAACTTTTTAAAATGGTCTTACTTAAAAATTATTGTATCAAATCACGTTATTTTTATTTTGGAATCTTTTAAAATCTATGAAAAGATACATTTAATAAAACCTCTTTAGAGAAATCATAATCAGCATTTTGAACCAAAGAACAATTGTGGGAGGGAGAATTCATTTCAGAAATACAAAGAACAATGCCAAGTTTCTGATTTTCAAAGGAGTTGTTAAATAAGGCACAAAAATGAACTGGGGGAAAAAAACGAGTTATAAAATTTTCTCAAGTTTTTCTGAAGTCAAAGAAAGTGTATTGTAGAATTCAGCAGCAGAAAAGATTGGGCTTGAAATTTCAAATAGGCATGTTGAGATTATAAAAATCTGTGAGACTTACTTATAAAACAAGTTGCAGTATTTAAAATATTTTATTTGTGGGAGCTATGTGCAGTTGATTATAATACAATGTCATATTTATGCAAGTTTCATGCTATGGGTAAATCAGCACAGCCTTCACATTACCATTTGGGAGAGAGAAATAAAACACTCTCACTACCCCCCTGACATCCAAACATCCCTAGATGACTTTGCTGCCTTCTGCAAATAAAGATTAAAAACACTTTTAGGATTAATACTTTTTAAATGATTTTAGTTTAAAATTATAGTATCAAAACATGCTATTTTTATTTTGGAATCTTTTAAATGTGAACCTATTTAGAGATAGTGTTTCTAACCAAAGAACAGTTTAATATTTATATAATAAATAAGATGAGCCTAAATATATATTACATTCATCCATTATATTATGCATATATCTCGCAGAGCCAAAAATCTGACAATGGAGCATTTTGTCTTCATCATATGAGTCAATCCTTTTCTCATTATGTGA
This sequence comes from Galemys pyrenaicus, assembly GCA_019455555.1. Lineage (NCBI taxonomy): Eukaryota > Metazoa > Chordata > Mammalia > Eulipotyphla > Talpidae > Galemys > Galemys pyrenaicus. The sequence continues at coordinate 4,928,129 of JAGFMF010011611.1, forward strand.
GACCCCCTCCCCTCTGTCCTTGAAGCCCCAGACTCCTGTCTCATTCCTTGGCCCCATGTATATATGTAAATACGTCTAAAGCCTCAGCCTCTTCGGTTTTCATTCTCTTATGACTTCCTCTCCTTTCCATCACACCCTCTCCTGCAGCCTCAGTATTCCTAGTTCCCGGGAGGGATCCTCTTGTTTTTCACTCAGTGTGCACCTAAGAAGACATAAGGTTTTGCTTTCTCTACCCTCCTAGGTACTTACCAATGTCTGCGTTTTGCTTTTCATCTTCAAAAACGTAGAGCTAGCTCTCGTCATTGTTACATCAACTCTTCCTCTCTTAGCCCCTGTGCGTTTGCCGCCTTATTCTTTTAGTCTCATTTTCGATGGTTCAGGATGGCATAGCAGATAATGTCTGAGGCTTCAGTCACGTTTGTGAGTGCCCAGACTTCTAGTGCAGTGCCTTGAAAGACAGGAATGTTCCATAAGCAGCCCTCAGCCAGACCTGCTGACCCACTTCCCTCTGACAAAATTGCTTTCTTCCATGGTAATCAGGGATACCGGACCACTTCTGAGCTCTGACATCCAGGCAACGCTGACTCCTGGCCCTAAAAGAGAGGGACATGTTTCCTTCCTTCATATCCTCATTTCCTATCCTGGTGTTACTTCATCCACAGAGAAGAGCGTGGTGTATATATGTCCATTCATGTAGCCCCAAACTTACACAGTTGTCTAGCCAGTGGTGGATTCTGTGCCGTTCAGTTATACTGTCTGACCTGGATGGACTGTTCCACACCCCTTTCAGCCTCTTTTTGGTCATGGTATAGAAGAAATCTGTGGTCAGGGGCCTCCCTGTGGCACAAGGGACTAAGCACTGCACTGTGAAGCATCCGCAGCAACTGCAGCATGAGTTTGACCCCGGCAGGGAGGTGACCCACATGGCCCAGCAGACCTCTCCCGCCTCACCTGCTGTTCCCCTCAGCAGTGTACTTCAGCCAATCTGCCTGTTCTGTTCCCCACTCTGTCTCTGGTGAATCCTCTCACCCCCACACCCCTCTGACCTATACCCCAACTCTTGTATGCATAAATAAACCTATGATGAAAAAAGAAAAGAAATCCATGCTCAAGCTAAAGCAGGGCCTTTGTTGTCAAAGACAAGGGTGAGGGGGCAATGAACATGATAGAATTGACACCAGTCACCAATGGAGCTGATGCTACCATTTCAGCTGAGAGAACTGGGAGACACACTTTTTTTTTATGACTATGAAGAACAAAGAGATCCCAACCTTGCCTTGGACAAATTCCGTGTGTTACAGTTCTGATAGCCAAGAAGTTCTTCATTATGTCCAGATAAATTGCCTCTGGCTTAATTTAATGCTCTTTTATTTCATTCAATTCACCACAGAAAGGGAAAAAGTAATAAGTTTCAGTTTCATAGAAACCCTTCACACACTTGAAGACAATGATTAAGCTGGTTCTTCTCCAACCTAAACAACCCTGACAAAAAGCTTTCTGAAATGATTTTTAGATTGGGTTCCAAGGATGATATTTCTCTCAATAAAACATGATCTGACTGAAGTTTTTGGAATTTTCTTATCTTTTCTGTTCTTCTGGCTACTCTTTTTTTTTTTAACTAGGCATGGGCTTCAACCATAGTTTATAAACCTTATTCATAATGTTTAGTACTTACATACGCAAACATATAGGCCTTTGAAGATGCTTTATTTTTTTTAACTTTTTATTGGGGCGACATTGGTTTATATTGTTGGTCATATTTTGGGAGTATGGGCCGTTCCCCTTCAGATGTTGTTACCATAGCACATCCACCACCAGAGTACCCATGGTCTACCACCTGGTTCTCAGTGCTCTCTCCCCTTTGTGTTGGTCCCTCCTCCTCCCCCACAGTTCTGCAGTCAGCTTTCAAGGTTTAGTTTTAGGGTTTGGATTTACCTGTTCCTTTGTTTGGTCTCTATATTCCACGTATAAGTGACATCCCTGGTATTTGTTTATCTCCTTTTGATTTATTTTACTTAGCATAATCCCAGCTCCAACCTTGTTGCTACAAATGAAAAATACAACTTTAAATTAACCCAAGCAAATACTGGGGTGAGGCATAAGTGAACACTGGCTAAGTTTGGTCTTATACATTGTTCTTCTGAGATGAGTTCCCTTTCTTGTGTGGCCACTGTTTGGAGAACAGACTGTGTGGACAAGAGCATTATTTCTGCAGACACTACTTGGAAGCAATCCTGAGTTTGCCAGTGCAGTTCATTTGAGAAAAGAAACAGTAAAATCACAGATTTAATCAAATCCAGTCAAGAACACAGTCTTGGATTATGTCTGGGATAAGAGGAATTATAGCAGAAAGCAACTTTCTTCAAACTTCTCTGTATAAGTATCTCAAAAGTTGTTTTCAGTTGGAAAATATCATACCGTAAGTTGATTAATAGCTGCTCATGTTATTTGACATGACTGACCTTTACCTTTAAGGTATGGTGTGCCAACAAAGAAAGATTGCTTCATAAGGGTTATTTAGTAGGTATTAAGTCTTGAAAATAGGATCAGGAATTTAATCATCTTTAAAATATGGAAAACTTGGGCCCTCCCTGGTGGCGCAGTGGGTTAAGCAACGCACTATGAAGCAAACCGCAGTCACTGCAGCACGAGTTCGATCCCTGCCGCCGGCTGGGGAGGTGACCCACATGGTTCAGGCAGACCTCTCCTGTCTGGCCCACTGCTCCCCTCAGCAGTGTGTTTCAGTCCATCTGCCTGTTCTGCCCCCTGTTCTGTCTGGTGGATTCTCTCACCTCCCCACACCTCTGGCCTGTGCCCCAGTGCTTGTATGCATAAATAAATAAATCTTTAAAAAAAAATAAAATATGGAAAACTTTATTCATGATGGCTGTAATGAACATAGCCCTTGTGTGTGTGTGTGCGTGTAAGTCCTGAATTCCTTTTTCCATTTCAGTAAAAAAAAAAAATCTCTTTTCCTAAGGAAAATAATTCCTTGGAATTCAGACAGAGTGATCTCTCTTCCTCCACTGCCATGCCCACCCAGCCTTAAGGGGTGGATGGTGACACTGACCTTCCATAGTGGAAGGTACAGGGCGCAGTGACTGTGCGCAGACATGTGCTAGAAGGGGTGGTGCTTTTAGGGTTTTCACCTGATTCCAAGAAGATCCCAACATGAAGAGCAAGATCTGTGCCAATCACTTTTCTTCTTTGTCCAGTTTTAATTTCTATTGCGATTAAAAGTTCAACTTAGGGACCTCCCTGGTGGTACAAGAGGTTAAGCACTGCACTATGAAGCATCCACAGCCTCTGCAGCATGAGTTCGATCCTCAGCCAGGGAGGCGACACACATGGCACCACAGACCTCTCCTGCTTAGCCCACTGCTCCCCTCAGCAGTGTACTTCCGTTGATCTGCCTGTTCTCCACTCTCTCTGGTAAATCCTCTCACCGCTACACCTCTGGCCCGTAACCCAGTTTTTTTTTTTTTTTGAAGATTGATTTATGTATGTATACAAGAACTTTGGTATGGGCCAGAGGTACGAGAGGTGAGAGGACTCACCAGAGACAGAGTGTGGAATATAACAAGCAGATTAACTGAAACATACTGCTGAGAGGAGCAGTGAGAGGCAGGAGAGGTCTGCTGTGCCATGTGGGTCCCCTCTCTGGCCAGCGGCCAGGGTAGAATTCATGCTGCAGTGGCTGCATTTTGCTTCATTGTGCGTTGCTTAATCCATTGCACCACTGGGGGACCCCGTACCCCCAGTTCTTGTATGCATAAATAAATCTCTAAAAAAAAGTTCAACTTAGTAAGATACATCAGAAATACTCTATTTTACAAACAAGGAAAATGAGGGCTGACAGGTCAAAGGATTTGCCCAAATTAAGGTGCATCTGGTTTGGTATGGAGCTCTGCTTCATATACAGTATTCTTTTTTGAATTCCACTTTTTCCCTCTCCCTTCCACCATCAGTTTTACTGAGTTATCATTGACGTATAATATTGTGTACATTTAAGGTGCACAGCGTGCTGATTTGATGCACTTGTATTGCCCAGCTCTCTTAACCTTTGTCCTGGGTGCCTGCAGTAACTCAGACCCTGGGAGGAGAGAGGGGTAATCCTCCCTTCACAGAGTGTACAGTCTATTTCCTCTTAATTATTCACTTTGGTCTGAAGAATGTTTTGATGAAACTGTGTGGTTTTTTGTAAGGAGTGGCTGAACTGTTACACGTGGCGCCCCCTGGAGGAGGGTGCTGGTGGGGATGATAGGACAAACAAAGTTATCAGTGATGGAGACTGGTAAGAAATACAAAGGAGTGCAGAAATAGCCCTACTGAGGGTTCTGGAATCAGAGTTTTAGGATCTTCAGGAATTCCAGGGTCAGCAATTACTGCCCTCACCTTGCCAATCTTCCAGAAGGCTGTTTTGGAGAGGCTTCCAGCTGCCAACCTCAGACAGGAAAAGTTCAGATGCTTTGCAAATAGCCGAGCAACTGAAACTGTTCCCGGGTTTTGCTGCCGTTACAGCCTGGCGAAGACCCGCCGGGTGCCTCACTGAGCTGCTTGAGTGTGGCCCTTTTTCAGGTAATTCAGAAGCTGCAGCTACTGTTGTGGGTGTTGATTGTCTGCTGCTGTGCTGGGGTATTTTGGTATATCTGGGGAGCATCTCCTGTGTGGCTTCTTCTGTCTTCATGAGTTGGACCCTGGCCTATAGTCTGGCTGCCACATGCTCCAGGCCCTCGGTGGCAAGAAGACGCTGTCTTGAGAGACTGTGTTTCGGACTTTAGAACACTAGGCACTGCTTCAGGTGAGGTAAACAGCCATTTTTGGCCTCAGTAACTATTTGTTTTTCCCTGGTTTGTTAAATAAATCCCATTATTGTCTTCTAGAACCTGAGTGCTCTCGCATTGCACACACGTGAAGAACTCAGATAGCAATTATTTGGGCAGTGTCTGTGGCCAGTTTTAGTGCCCCTTGCTGCCATATATCAATTTTTTCTTTTTTTTTTTTTTGGCTAATTTAAAGTTTCTAAGAAAGCACTTCTGAAAGCAGCATTTAGTTATAATAAATATATTAAGAAAAGTTTCCATAGAACCATAAATACTAGAAATATGAGATATTGCATTTAAATCTTAAAATCTTTTATAAATCCCATGCTGTAGTTGAAATAAACCATAAAGGGGGAAGATGAAGCATTTTACCAAATTCATTCTCTCTTCAGTCAGTTTTTACAGAGGAATTTGATTGTTGCTTAATTTATAGTAGGAAATGTAAACTAGAAATAATAGTTCATCTAAATATTGTTTCCATCTTATACTGATATAGTAGTATGTTGATATATTTTGTTAAAAGCATAATTTTTATAATATTATCTTAAATATCATGAACTAAATGATTATTACCAGTAACATGACTCTTCTGACTGCTGGCTGCTTGACTTGTGGAAGGGGATATAAGAGACTGGAGATTCTTCCTGTGTTTTCATCCTGCCTTAAAGTTGCAATGAACCTTCATTTCTTGCATGTCTCAAATGTTCCAAACATATAATGTCCAAAACCTTTCATCAAAGCAAAGGAACACAAAAAATTCTAATGTATTTAGCCTTTTTATCTTGAGATTATCATATACCAATTTATTAGGCAGAGGGTACAAACAGAAAGGGGTAGAAGATTAATTATTGAAATAGATGGATTTATTTTTAAAGAAGCATATGAATTTTTCTGTTTTACATACATGCAGTTTATTTTGTAGTAAATGTCTCACTAAAGCTGTTTTTAGGAAAGGGAGGAAATAAAAACAAAGAAAGATAAGCTACATCTATATCAGTCAGTTCATGCTCAAAGTATATAAAAATATTCTTTTTGGCTTACATATATGCAATTGTTACAGCAAAACTTGTCAGAAAAATTGATTCCTTCTATAGACATGTCATTGTAATTTTGTGAAAAATCAGTTGCATTTATGTAAATTTAAGGGGAAAGGATCATTTGACCTTTTAGGGAAAACTTCCAAGAGAAGTCATGACATTTTATTTGAAAATGAGTATGTTTGATCACAAAATTATATAGGAAAATAGAAAATGCACAGAACTCTTAGAATCGATCATAATGACTGTCCAGAGATAACTAATGGTTTTCTAAGAATTCAGTTTATCCTTTTACCTATTTAAATAAAAATGGGATCAGAATATATTCTTTTGAAATATACTTTGCATATTACTAGACACATGATTTTGGACATTATTAATATTCTATTATACAGTTTTTAATGAAATCATAGTTCTGACCATAAAAATCTACCTAGAGACAGAATAGATTCTTGGTATAGTCAAGTTTAGAAAATTACTCCAGGAAATTAAAAACTGAATAATTGATGATTAAATAGGGAATTTTCTTTAAATTACTCAAAGTGTAGAGTAACATTAACTTGTAACTTTTTATCCTTTTTGATCATGTCAGCATTTCTGGATTTTCCATGCTGACATTTTGCTTAAATTATTCGTTATCCTTTCTTATTTACAGAAGAGAAAAATAATTTTGGTACAAGGTTTTTGATTTTATCAGAGATTTCAATATTAATGATACTTAGAATTCATATGAAGTTATTTTGTAGGAGCATGAAGCAGAAAATTAGGAGTTATAAATAGAATTTTGCTGCCCAATGTTTTTTGGTCTTGATTCTCAAAGTCACTCAATGATATTATTGGAACCTCTCCAAGACTATACAAACTTCCAGGCTTATTGAAATGGAGACGATAATATATTTTGAAAATTGCATGAAGCCCATCTGTGAATAATCAAATTAAGCCTTTAAAGATAGAGCGCACTCTATAAGATTCTAATGAATTCCATGAGTGATTCAATAAAACTGACAGAGTTTCAGTTATCCAAAAACACCTAGCCACATTTGAAAACATGTTCATCTTCTTGTATAGAAATGTGACTCAAGAAAAACGAGGCTGTATTAATTTGTTTTGTTGCTAAGGACGGTGCTAGCCAAGTTTTATAACTGCTGTAATAGAAGGGAATAAAAGTAAAGAGGATCTGAATCCATTTGTCTGGGTCAGATCTCAAAGGGTAACTTTACACCATTTCCTAAGTCTAAGAGAGTAATGCCGACAGGGATTGTCTGTTGAGTTTGAAGCATTAACTCAAGATATTTTAAGTAGGGAATGAGGGCGTTCAGATGAGTTTAAATTAAAACTATAGTACTGACCAAATCTGAAATAATTATGTTTGCTATAGATCTCCAGAGGGAATCTATGATCTTAGAAATCATGATAATAAATATTTTGGCTGAATGCTGTCTGTGGGTAGTGAGTACTATTCCTGCCTTTTATGATACTTTCCATAGTTCATTGTTTGAAGCCTGAAAATTAAATTTCCCAGACTTACCTGCTTGCAGCAGGATTTGAGTTTAATTCCAACAAGAGAATCAGTCAAGAGATATTTGAATGATAGATCAAGTCTATTTTTTAATCTCTTTTGGCAGCAATAGTTGAAAAGTTTGATTGTACCCAGAAGGTTGGCAGCATCTTTTGGGTGAGTTCCCAAGAATGAGTCACCTATTTCAGTACTTCAGGCAACTGAGAGTTTCAGCAACTCTTTCCTGAATCGCCATACTTACTGATTTCCTAAAAATCATCAGTGGCACCTTCTGATTTTTATCCCCCAGGCTTTTATGAATAGCATTTTAAATATCCAATTCCCTCTATTAAATTCCTTCCTGTTAAAACAAGTAGGGTGGTTTTTGTTGTCCTATCAAAATGTGGCTAATAGACCATTTTAATACTAAGTTTACACACTAGAATTCCCAGCACTGTGTATGGTTTATCATTTCATATGAAAGTCAAGTTTCTTTCATAACTTTGTATCCTGAATTGGTGGTTGAAAGGAGGATAAGCAGTGTCATAGAACTAGTTGTTCCATGTACAATATTCCTAGGAGTATTAAAAATTAATTTTCCACATAAATATAAAATATTGGCATAAAAATGGTCTGAAATAATCATCAAGAGTATTAGAATATTTCAGTTAACTAGCTGATATAATTAACTAGATACCTGGATTTCTGAAGTTGAGGATCCTTCCAAAGAGAAAAAACTAAATTTAAATTTGCAGTTTCCTCTTTCTGCTCTAGTAGAAATGGCTTCAGAGAAATTTCCTATAGTGTCAATCTAGAGACCAAGAAAAAGGCCCAGTGGAAAGAAATCCCATTGTAAAGTGAAGAAATGAATAGCCAGCTTCTTCCATATATGTAATCAAGCATTTATTACGAAAAACATAAGAAAACAAAGATAATTTATTTTAAAAAACACCACCACTTTCAGCACCCTGATTTACTTCCCATGACTATTTTCTTATTAAGTCTTAATTTAAAAGTATTGAGTAGGACTTACAAAACTAACAGTGTATGGACTTTGTTCAGGGGGAAAATATATATATATATATTAGATAATGCATTTCATTCAAAATTTTAGTAGCTTTCTGAGCCTCTAAGGAGGAAAATACAGTCTTAAAACTTAGATTATTTGAATCATTGAATAAAATCTTGACAATGAAAACAAGGTGACACCATTTTGAAGCTATTATAATGTAAATACTTGAAAATTTTGGAAAAGTAGGAACACACAGTCAACATTTTTATTGTTTTTTTTTTTTAAATCTGGAAAATTAAACTATGAGCTGATTTGCAATGTGTTAGCACCCATTTATGGTGCTAAAATCCACAAAACTTTATTAGGCATCCAACATAAAATCAAATAAACAACCTAACTTGAATGAATGCAAAAGCATGACAGGTTTCTGGATGAAGAAGTAATATTTTTAACTTGCTAATTCACCCTCAAATTAATATCTACATTTCCTTTAATGCCAATCTCAGTGGAACATTTATTTCCCTTTGACCTTTCAAAATTTATTCTAAAGTTCATGTGGAAAAATGAAGACAAGAAAGTCAAAACCTTTTGAAAAAGACATTATTACTACAAATTAGAAGCTGCCAGAAATTGGAAAAACTACTGTGAAGAATGAGAGGTGGGGCAAGGAGAGCATAAATCAGTTAGACTACCCTCATGAAAGCTGGCCAGATAGGTATTGGTGCTATATGGTTAATGAAAAACAAAAATAAACAACAAAAAAAAACCTTACAGGCCATGTGTTTCATATGATTATATTAATAGATAAGCCACACAAGCATTAATGTCTGTATCAGATGAAAAAGAACTTGGCAATAAACTTTAGAATCAGCCTAAGTTCCCAAAGACAAATGACTAGATGAGGAAGATGTGGTATACATACACAGTGGAATAGTATTCAGCTATAAACATAGATGAACTTTTCTTTTTTTAAAGACTTAATTATTTATACATACAAGAGCTGGCCAGAGTCCACGGCAGTGAGAGGATTCACCAGAGACAGAGTGGGGAGCAGAACAGGCAGACTGACTGAAACACACTGCTGAGGGAACAGTGGGCAAGGCAGAAGAGGTCTGCCACGCCATGTGGGGCCCCTCCCTGGCCGGTGGCAGGGATCGAACTCATGCTGCAATGGCTGCAGTTTTGCTTCATAGTACATTGCCTTAACCCACTGCGCCACCAGGGAGGCTCAAAACATAGATGAACTCTTGTCATTTGTGACAACAAGGATGGAACATGGAAGGATTAGCTAAGTGAAATGTCAGAAGGTGAAAGACAAATACCAGATGGTATCATGTTTATGTGGAATATAGTGAACAAAGTGGTGTCAGATAAAACTAATAAACCCTAGAAATCTGACCACGAGAGAACACAATGGGCTTAGGTGAAGGACTTTCGGTGCCATAGTGGTGGGTGTGGTATAGTAACATATACCTCAAGTGTATAATTCTATACTTCATATACAATATCATATATCAAAGGTATCTCAACAACAACAAAATAATTGACAACACACCAAACTGTTAAAGTGATCAGATCTAAGATGTAGGAAGAGCAAAGCTTGACATTTTCTTCCTATTTAGTGTGTACATGTGCTCACACATGTATACAAGTATAATGAAGTATGGATGGCTTTGTAACTTCCAACTTTTTGCATTTTCAGTACTATTTAAATTAAAATACAAATAAACCCATCATGTACTGCTTTCAAGTTATAAGTTACATATACATTTATGTATGATACTTTGATATTTATAAATGACTGCTCTCTTTTGAGGACACTTTTTATAGAAATAACCTTTTTTTATGCTGAGAAATATGAATTGCTTTTCAGGATAGAGAAAGTACTTGTGCCCGATGTAAGTTGAGTTGACTGTTGTCAGTGTTGTGATTTCAATATCGCCTCTGCCACCCCAACAAAATTTAGAACAAAGTCTGTGTGATTCACTAAAGCTTCGGTATATGTCGAACCTTGTGGCACTTCTCAGAGTGAGTAAGTGTGCAATTTAAAGGCAGGTGGGCTTCAGTGAGGCCTGGAGAAGTTGTGAGGAGAAGCAGATTTGAGGCTGGGATGGCTATCCACGCAGGAAAGACTTAGTCTTAATCTGTCTGCACTGAGAGACCCCCCGGTAACCATGGAGTTGTGTCTGAAGAAACCCATTTTCCCCCTAAGAAACAGTCTTAAACCTCTGTAAGCGCAGAAGAACCAATGCCCAGTCAATGCTAGGATTAAGTCAGTTGTTCCTGATTTTAAACTTTGGAATTGCCAGCCACAGCCTAGCATGTAGGAGAGTAGGAGGAATGCTAGGGATGCTTTCAAGAAGCTTGTGACTCCCAATTCCCTGAGTTCTACAATCAAGTTAGTTAATTTAAGAACATTCTCTCCTTTCCTGAAACATCGACACACCTGAGAAAGAAAATACAGACCATATAATATTTGGTTCATATTTTAGATCATTTTGGCAACTGTCATTATCATCAAGTTGTATTGAATATTTGGTTTAATAAATTATTAGTGGAAATACTAAAAATCACATGGTGACTGAAATACGATTATGATGTACATTTGGCAAATAAATGGGCTCATTAAAATATTACTGATCATGTCAATGGATTAAAACATATGCTAATCAGTTAAAATGCAATTTTTAAATCTTAATACATTTATCTCTAAAATAAATGAGAATTATTTCTTATTCAACAATATTTCCTAAGTGGCACCTTTGTCCACAGTCTGCTGGGCATTGAGGAAAGAAGGAACAAAATGACAAAGTCTGGACCTCAGGGATTCACATTTTATTTAGGGTGATCTGGGATAAACATAGCATAATGTCACAGAGCTACACTTGCCATCATGAAAACTAATTCAGCTTCGGGTAATAGAGTGACAGGACTGCTAATTTATACAGAGACTACTTTGAGAGTGTAAAATTAAGTAATTTGAAGAAATGAGTCATGTAATTTTCTTGAGGAAGAACCTTCTGGCCAGGAGAACATGGAAAGCAAAGACTCAACTGGGACAAATCTTGGCCAGGTCGAAAAGTGCAAGGAGGCAGTTGGACTGTAGTTAAACCGATATACCATGACCCCTTTATTTCAGATGATGAGATGACATAGAGAGGGGCTCTTGGGAAGTCAGACTTGCTGTGTGAGGGCTCTGGAAAGAGAATACTCTGAGTCTGCTCAGGAGAGGCATTGTTATAACGCAGCTCTTGTATTTAGATCATGTTCTGACACTTACCTCCACCCTGATGGTTATCCATACAGGGGAATGAAATGCTGTGCTATAAGGGCAAGACTTGACTATAGCAGCATCTTTAAAATAAACTCTGCATTACCTGGGAAAGAATATCTGTTCCTTTTCTCTCATGAGCAAGGTCATGATGAGTAAAGGGACTCATTCTCTCTTCTTCTCCATCTCGCTCTCTTTTTCCCATCTCATTTTTAATCTGCTATATTTGATAAATAGATCTTTCTCTTTTTTCCTCTTAGTCCAAGAGTTCTTGATTCCATTGAACAAAACAGATTAGCTAATGAAAACTAAAATAAGTTACCTAGAAATTAAGTTAATGTTGAACTCTTATCACAGCAGAGATTCCATATAGGGCTTTTGTGTACATGAGCTGTATAAATCTCATTATGGTGCTTGGAATAGCACATGCCCAGTAGGAGACAGTACTATGTGGTAATAATAATGGCCTGATATTATTTCAGTTACTCAGTAATAACTCATCGGTAGAAATGAATGAAGTCATTACTTGTAGCAAGTACTGAGTGTGCTGGATCACGTACGCGGGTCTGCTCCAGTGTGTGTAAGGGGTATGTACCTGTCTAGATTGATTTAAGACAACAGGATCCTCCACCTCTTCCTTTATAGGCCTGAGGAGACGCAGCCCCGTCAAGCACATGGTTAAATGCAGGTGAACTAAGGTTTCTATTATAAGGAAAAAAGGAAGAAAAATGGCCACAGGACAGCAACCATAGAGTCTGTTCTGATCCTTAGTTTTCACAACTATTTGTCTACCACTTTCTAGCAAATCTGTAGCCATATGGCTCTGAATTCAATATATATGATGAAGTGAGCACTGAATTTCCATATGGAAATATTTTCTCTGCTGTCTACGTGGTGCTCTTTTATGCTTTCAGATTTCATATGTATTTTGCTTTTGCTTGTCATTCCTCTCCCTTTTTCATCTTATTGAGTCTTCAGGATTTATCCAAAGTGGACTTTCATTCATTGATTCATTCCGTCTCTGTATGACAAATAGCTATTTGTCTATGATAAGTCAGGCATATAGAAATCTTGGCATAAAGTGTGGATATGATCTACAATGGAGAAAACAGACATCAATCAATCACTAAGCAATCACGTGGGAGGAGGCTTCAGTTTATGTAAAAGGAGTTACAGAGTCAGGGAAGGAGAGTAGAGTCCCTCTCCTTGCAGGGTCCTGAGAAAATATGATGCCAGAACATCAAATGGTAAAGTTTGTGCACCAACCAATGGTTAGAAAGGAATGTTCTAACCACCTCACCGGTATTTCCTGTCAGTGCAAATAATTTATTATTTAAGAGAGCTTTTATAAACTAACCCGTCCAAGTCAGGAAGTTGCTATGTCTTAGGGAGAAAAGCAAGAGGTAAGAATTTGTTCCAGGGCTTCCCTGGTGGTACAAGGGGTTCTGCAGCCACTGCAGTGCGAGTTCCATCCCCGGCCAGGGAGGGTACCCGCATGGTGCAGCAGATCTCTCCTGCCTCATCGCTGCTCCCCTCAGCAGTGTACTTTAGTCAATCTGCCTGTTCTGTTCCTCACTTGTCTCTGGTGAATCCTCTCACCCCTCCGATCCTCTGGCCTATACCCCAGCTTTTGTATGCATAAATGAATGAATGAATGAGTGAATGAATGAATGAATTTGTTCCAGACTGAATCCTAACTTTCCATGCACAAGTTGGTATTTCTTTTTTTTTAGTATCTTACTTGTAAATGGGACTAATTTTGTTCTTAGAAGGACCAAGTAAATTAGTACTGGAATAACATTGAAGTGGTTGTTTCATAAGTTTTTTTATAGATACATCTCCCCTTCCTTCTGCAACAATGTTAGATTTGGCATAAAATTACTTCCTCAGGAATCTTCTCCTCATTTAGCATCCATAATTACACTGTCTCCTAGTTCTCAACCGTCTCAGCCCATTACCATGGATTTCTCTTCTTCTGGTGGATCTTATTTTCCTTAAATATTGGTAATCTGCAAATACTTGTTTTACCCTCTTTTCTACTCATCAACTATGTAAAAGCATCCAAATCTAAAGTCAGACAGATGTCTTCTAATTTGATTGCTTTCTGTTAAGTTTTAGGCCTACATTTTCAACAACTCTGTAGATAACTTTTGTAGTAGATATCTATTGCTGTGTGACCAATCACTGACAATTCAGTGGCTCTAAACCACATTTATCATCCATCCCATGGTTCTGTGGGTCACAGCTGGGGCTGGCTACCTGCATGACGTGGCTCATGACTTTTACTAGGAGGCATATTGCCAGGAGGGCCACAGTGCCAAGTCCCAAAAGACTCACAGTTGGACTGTGTTTTTCACGGCGATTGTAGTAAACCTCAGTTGTTTACTGGCTGTTGCTAGAAGCTTCCTTCAGCTCCCTGCCACAGAGGCTGCCCTGTGGGACAGCATTCGACACCATTACTGAATTCCTTCAAAGACAGTAAGAATATTGCAAGGTATTGAATTTTAATATTAGAAGTGATCCCATGGCATTTGCAACATTCTGTTAGAAAGGATCAGCAGTTCCTATTTCCCCCAGCCCCAGTCTCCAGTAGCCATTATTCTCTCTATTACTAGGAGTTTGACTTTATTTTAGATTCTACATACAAGTGAGATTGTTTGATACTTTATCTGTATCTGACTTAATTCACTTAATACAATGTCTTCTAGTTTCATCTATGTTGTCACAAGCAGAATTGTTGTCTTTTTTTAAAGACTGAGTAATTTTCTTGATCTTTTGTCGGATACTTTGTCTGTTGAAGGACGCTTAGGTTTTTTCCGTGTTTAGGCTGTTGTGAATAATGCTGCAATGAACACAGGAGTGCAGATATTTCTGCAAGATCCTCATTTCATTTCTCTTGTTTTTATAGTAGGAATAGGTCAGAAGTGGAATGGCTGGATCCTATGGTAGTTTTACTTTTCATTTTTTGAGGAAGTTTTATACTGTTTTCCATAATGGTTCTGTCAATATACACCCCCATGAAAAATACACAGGGGTTTTCTTTTCTCCACATCCTCTTTAGCACTTGTTATCTTTTGCCCTTTTTTTGATAACACATGTGAGATGATATGTCATTGTGATTTTGATTTGTGTTTCTCTGGCGATTATTGTTGTCAAACAATTCTTCATACACTTGACCAATTTATATGCCTTCCATGGAAATATGTCCATTTTTATTTATTTTTACACCTTAAAAAGGACAGTTTCTCCTTTCCTTTTATTAGGAAAGGAGAAAGAAAAGCACCTGCATAGTCTCATGTGGGCAGATGAGCACTCCCTTTGCCCATTTTTAAATTAGCTTATCTTTTTTCCTGTTGAGTTGTTTGAGTTTCTTATATATTTTGGATATTAACCCCTTATCAAATATATGGCTTCCATTTTTTTCCTCCCACTCCATAGATTGCCTTCTCATTTTGTTGTTTCCTTCACAATGCAGAGAAATTTTAAGTTTGGTATACTATAGCCACACTTGCTCATTTTTGCTTGCATTGCCTGTGTTTGTAGTGTCAATTCCAAGAAATCCTTGGCAAGATGAATGCAAAGAAATGGTTTTCTGTGTTTCCTTCTAGAGCTTTATGGTTTCACATGTTATACCTAAATCTTTAATCCATTTTGACTTGATTTTTATGAATATTGTTAAGGTAAGGAAAGCTTGATTTTTACTGTTTCATACTACACAATGACTATTTTTTTAATTAATGGTTGCTTATTATTTTTTTCTTATGATTTTTGCTTTCTTTTCTAGGTGTAGTCCCCATAGGATTTCCACCACCAATTCATCCATGTACCATCACCATAGTTCCTTGTGCACTTCCCATCCCTGCCTTAATCCCAACCCCTCACTCTTCCCTGTGGAATAGCTCTGATTTTTAGTTGTCTGTTTATTTTTGTTTTGTTGTGGTTTTGTTGTTGTATTATTATTTTTTCCCTTGATCTCCTATGTTCCTCCTATAAGTGAGACCATCTGGTGTTTTTCTTTTTCCTTCTGATTTATCTCACTAAGCATAATCCCTTCAAGCTCCATCCATGTTTCTGCAAATGGCTCTAGTTTATCATTTTTGGTTGCTGAATAATATTCCATTTACACAATGACTTTAATGTATGTTTTAAAATTATGACTTTCAGAGGCATCTTTACTCTAACACATAGCTGTCTTTGCATGTATATGAAAGTGAAGTCAACCCAGAGTTTCATACAAATGTTGAAATGTGGAAACTGGAAGAAATCAATCTAGTTTTTGAAGGATGTCTTCTTTATTTTTTTAAATTTATCCATATAAGAACTGGGGTACAGGCCAGTGGTGTGTGGGGTAAGAAGGTTCATCAGAGACAGAGTGGGGAGCAGAAGAGACAGACTGACTGAAATACACTGCTGAGAAGAGACATGGGCGAGACAGGAGAGGTCTGTTGCACCACGTGGGTCAGCTTCCTGACTGGCTGGGGATCGAATTTGTGCTGCAGTGGCTAGGGATTGCTTCATAGTACTTAATCTCTTGTCATCAGGGAGGCCTGATAAGTCTTCTAAATAGAAACATGCCTGAAATCAATACCTTTTTTCTGGTTTTGATTCTACATCTTTTTTCTTCTCAGATATTGGAGCAAGGCCACATCATGGCGATAGGGATGACAACACTACCTTTGACTACAGCTTAATCCCAAGTCATATCTTTTAGATTCCAGAGGCCCCATTCAGGCAGAAGAACTAAATATTTACACTTGGGATTTCATCTAAACTAATGTGCACTGGCAGTAATATGAAGTCTATAGTTACTTAAAAATATGTCCAATTGTGTAAATTTCTGAGGATACTGGTGGGAGAGCCCTAAATATGGAATTGCTCTACCCCCCCTTTCCCTTAGACTACAGTAGTGCTTGCTTTGGCAGCACAGATATATTCTGCCTATAGTAAAAGTGAAAACTAAAGAGTAGTCAATAATTTTTTTATCTACATTTTGTTACTTATTCTGTGCTTAATATTTGACTTTCTTCTCTGGTACTGTATTACTTTTTTATTTATATGTTAATAGTTATTTTTTATGTCTTCTAATGCAAGGTGTCTTCCATCATTTCTGGAAGCACTTTCTAAATTAGAGTAATTAATATTAAATGATGACAAAAATAGCTTAAGGTTTGAACTGACGTGAGCCATTTAAGACATTCAAGAAATCCTTATGAATGCCAAATATAAAGCTCGATTTATGTCTCCAGATTATATACTACATAGATATAACTCATTACTAGTTTCCAAAATTCTAATGATGTCCATGGTTGATACAGAGTAATGAGGGAATTCATACTAACTTGACTGAATTATTTGCTCACCCTTCTTAGAAACAGAAACAAGCATGCCATTTTCAAAGTCAAGTCAGAAATAAAACATTTGTTTATTTAACAATAGACTTAAGTATCATTGGCCATGATTTAAAGTAAAGTGTAAGGTATTAAATGGAAATTAAATATTCTCACAAGAATGGTAAAACAACATTGCTTCTAACTATAACTTTTCATACACTGACAAAATGGAAGACAGTGCTGCCAGAGTCCAGCTCCAGTGAACAGGAATGAGTGAACCAAGAAATAATGAAAAGACAGATACAAAATAGTTTACACAAAGCAGGCCCCAGGGGACACAAGGCCTCTCACTTTTGGGCTCAAGTGTCCCGAGTGTCAGGCACAGCTCATATTTATTGAGAAAAACTGCCCCCCTTACGTTAGTTACAAGACAATGGTTTGTTCTTTTATTCCTTAGCATTCAGCATTATTCCAGCACCCACATTCACCATCAAGGTTCTACATTATCAGGCTGCACTGCTCTCCCTTCTAGTATAGTTTACTCTCTTGGCAATGATTTTGCTGGCACAAGAAAGAATATCGTGATCTGTGCGTGGGTCAGTCTCCCAGCCCACACTGATCAGTTTTTTTAGCCATTACCAGTCTTCCGGCCATGACCCCTGTATTTTCCTTGTCCCAGCTCTCCATGCCTTAGGAGTCTTCCACAGAGTGCCATAACATAATAAAATAATTACACAAAATCAAATATTAAAGAACATAGGTGTATTATTATTCTTTTATACTGAGAAGTATGTTGAATGTTAAGAATTACTTCTGGACAAAATATTATCCAGAGTGACATATTTGAGTTCTAATACTGCTCTAGAAATATTAGAATATTAAAATGTACAATATTTTGCTAGAACTTTGCCATGTCTGTTGAATGATAATACCTAGTGTTGAACCAATTTACCAAAATATTGTGGAATTGAAGATCTAGTATATTAATGGCAATTTAACATCTGACCTAGATCAGATTCTACGCTTTATATGTCTGTGGGTTTAGATTTTGTTCTTTGTGACAAGAGGCTGATTGTCATGTAAGTAAATGTCTCACCCCTCAAAGTTGTGACATTGTGTTCTTTCTGGTTATTTATGGATTCCTTTCTGAACCAGTGGCTTTATAGGTAAAGCTCTGAGAATTATAATGAGAGCCATTGCTTCAGTTCCCTTTGGGCTCACTTCAGGTGGCTGTCATCTTATCATAAAATTAAACTTTAGAAAGTTATATCCAAATATTCATGTATCAAAATTCTCACAGGATTTGAAAGGTTCAGTAAAATAATTTGGTTAAATCATCAGGTTAAAACCAAGAAATACTCTCTTAGCAAAGAACTCTTTCAGGAGACTGATGCTGTAGGATAGTGGGAAACCAACCAGACCTTTTGAGTGTATCTTCTCATTTGTAATATAAGTAGGTGAACTATGTCATTATTAATATCCTTTGGGGCCAAGGTTCTTGTGATTCACTGAAGCAAAATGAAAAATGTACAAAACATCAAGCTTTGTTCCAGCCAGTATAGCCTTTAGCCACCCTGTATGCATGTCCACATTTGATGTCACATAGATAACATGAAAATGAAAGGAAAACGTACGGACATTTCAAATTAAAGGTTTGCCAAGAAAGCCTGCAGTAATGCAAATATAAAGACATTTCTATATAAGTAATAAAAACACAAACACAAAGCATTGAGAATCTAACTTTAGTGATATTTCCACTCAGGAAAGAGTTTATTCATTCCATACACAATAAGTCAGACCTAAAGACCCAAATGATTTCTCCAAACTAGGACAGGGTAGACCGAGATTTCTCTGAGGAGTCACATCTAAATGTAAATGGAAAGACTTTTCTGCGTGATCCTCAGCAAAATGAGGGAGAAGCCAGGAGGTATATTCGGATTTCTTGAACTCTAATTTAGTTCCTTTTAAATGTTTCTTTAACAAGTCAGTTCATAATTTGAAAAAAAAAGGGGGGGGACCTTCCAGAAGTATCTGCTGGCTAATTATTTGGAGCTATCAAATTGCTATATGAGAGTCCTATAAATAAAATAAAAATAGATCTTGGCTGCAATGCAAAAACATCTATAATACAATTTATCACTGCCTTTAATACACAGATCAGGTTGTTAAAATTTCCAGTTTAATTGCTCCCATTTCACAAAAGCCTAATTTTACTTCCTCAGTGAAACAGCTTAGACAATTTGAGTATTTTCTTTTGAGAGATGTTGGAAATGAAGAAAATAATCCTATAATTTAAACGTTTTAATGTGAATATAGATCGCTTTCACGTTGTTAATTGATATTTTAATGGACTATATATGAAGAACATTATCATATGGGTCTTTTTTCTACTCTGATGTCAAAAATCCTTGCAAGAGAAAAATGTTTCCCATCTTTTTTTTTAGTTCATTACCAAACATTTATAACAATTTTAATCCTCTGTTATGGATAGCAAGTCATAATTAAAATGCAATGAGTAACCAATCATTACGCAGCTGGTTTCCATCTCAGAGTCAGTCAAGCAGCCATTTCATTTACAATATGACATAAATGGTTCAAAAGTCAGCTTGTTGACAACCCATCACCATATGCTGTGGGCTTAGGTTTCACTTGTCATTTCCAAAACTCTCTCCTGGCAAGTTGTATAAGAAACACTTTGTTTAGAGTGAGAAAGAAATTTCTGCTTCTGTGTTTAACTACAGAAAATGAAATGATTTATTTGTGTTCTTAAATGGGACATTGTAATAACAACTGCTTTAGGCTACATTTTGTAGGTGAGCTTATACATCATAGTCCTGGGTGGGGGTGCATGTGTAGACTTTCATGTTGCATATGTAATTAACTATGAAATTATTTAACATTTAAGGGTATTTTCTTCTTTAAAAAAGATTTATTTATGCATACAAGATCTGGGGTACAGGTCAGAGTCATGGGAGGATTTACCAGAGGCAGAATGGGGAACAGAACAGGCAGACTGACTGAAATACACTGTTGAGGGGAGCAGTGGACGAGGCAGATGTCTGCTGGGCCATGTGGGTCCCCTTCCTGGCCTGGGATCGAACTCTTACTGCTGTGCTGCAGATGCTTCACAGTGTGGCGCTGAACCTTGCACCACTAGGGAGGCCCTAAAGGTATTTTCTTTCCTGCTCAAACTATATATTTAGTCCTGTTGTCTCTACTGATAAAAATACTATTTTTCCAGAAAGATGGTATTTGAGATAAGGTGTGTGATGTTAGGAAAGATGCTGACCTTCTTACCTTCATGACAAAATTCCCTCAAGACCTATAACGCTTTTAGTCTTGTCTTTTAAAAGTACGGTTATGACATGAGTTGCCTTTGGTTGCAAATACTTGCATTCCATCATTCTTCCCTTCATATCTCATATCAGTGTAAAAATGTACAATCCTGAAACCCACTGCAACATAAGCTTTGGAATTATTTATTTGATTTTAGGTACCATGACAAATCTAAGTAAGAAAACAGACTGTCATTGAGAACCAGGAAAATGAAACAGAAACAAGAGAACAAGGATATAATAATAATAATTCAGAAACGAGCAAACCATAATAATGGATATTAAAAGGACATTCATTTTAAGGGACACATTTTAGTTCTCTCAGTTGGAAGGCACTGAAGAGCTCTGCCTTTTGCTTTTCTCTCATTCTTCAAAAAGTTTCCAAGAATCCCTTCCTTCCTGAAGACATGCTTGTTCAAAGTATGATTTACCCCAATATTTAATTCCGATGCCAAGTTGTACATTGACAAGGCTAAAGTTCGAGTTTATTAAATTTTTGAGAATCATGAAATACTTATTAGGTTGTCGCAATTTCCTCTTTACCAATGTTGACAGTTATTGAAAATTCAGTTAAGGTGCATTTCTTATACAAGTTGAGTAAAAGATTAGGCGAACGTCCTCTGCACCTTTATAGAAATTTGTCAACTATTCTATCTGGTTGGGCTTTGAAATTGTCCTAATGAGATTTTGTAAAATGGGTCATACTTTTAAAGGATGATAATCTTCATTAAAAAATAGAACAAGAGGGGGCCTCCCTGATGGCTCAAGGGGTTAAGCACTTCACTGTGAAGCCTCTGCAGCCACTGCAGCACGAGTTCGATCCCCAGGCAGGGAGGGGTCCGACATGGCACAGAGACCTCTCCTGCATCACCCGCTGCTCCCCTAAGCATTATATTTCAGTCAATCTGCCTGTTCTGCTCCCCACTCAGTCTCTGGTGAGTCCTCCCACCCCATGCACCTCTGGCCTGCACCCCAGCTCTAGTATGCATAAATAAATAACTCTTTTTTTAAAAATGAAATAAAAATGGAGCAAGAGCAGTCCACTTAAGTTGCAACATGTAATGCTTTACTAAATATAAATGTGGGGAAATAGCTCTGGACCAGCAAAGGAAAGGAGACTGTGGGATCATCATTTCTGAAAATGTTTAAGGATGTTGATACCACAAGTTAAGAATGTAATTGGCATTTGCATGAAAGCATATAGCTTAATGAATATATTCATCATAGGTGACAGATCAGATAATTTTTAAAAATTCCTTTGTTGTTACTTGATACTGGTTAAAGGAAATGGAGAAAAATATTAATTTTCCTTCTGCAGTTCAGTTATTTAAAAAGATTTCTCCAAAAGTCCCAAACAAGTTGATCTAGAATGAGTCTCTCTCTCTCTTTTTTTTAAATTTTATTTGTTTATGTATATAAGAACTGGGATACATACCAGAGGCGTGTATGGTGGGTAGGTGAGAGAAGTTACCAGAGTGGGGAGCAGAACAAGTGGATTGACTGAAATACAGTGCCCAGGGGAGCAGCGAGAGAGGCAGGAGAGGTCTGCTGCGCCTTGTGTGTTACCTCTGGCCAGCAGTGGGGCTCGAACTCACGCTGCAGAGGCTGTGGAAGCTTTATAAGTGCTGTTATTTATCCCTCGTGCCACTGGGTCAGCCCCTCATTTGTTTCTTTTCCTGAAAACTTCCCTTGCATTTTTTGATATTACCACTGCTTGTGGATATATAATTAGGATTCCTACTCCACGTGGCTTTCCAAGCAAAACTCCCCCAAAAAGCCTAGTGCTGGGGCATTCTCAACAAATGCAGACAGTTGATAAAACTGGGTGGTAATGCAGTTGCCTGGGATAGCTGATTTATACAAATACTGAAAAGTCTTCTCCCTTTTTCTCTTGTTTCCCAAATGATGTAATTATTGACTATTTCACAATGAAGTTGATTCAGGCAGGTAAAAGTGACCTTGTAAGATTTCAGGGCTCATTTTTATAGGTAGCCACTATTGTAATAATGGAAGTTTTCTTTTTTTAAGGATTTATTTATTTATCCATCCAAGAACTGGAGTACAGGCCAGAGGTGTGGGGGTGAGAGGATTCACCAGAGACAGAGTGAGGAACAAAACAGGCAGATTGACTGAGATACACTGCTGAGGGGAGGAACTGGTGAGACAGGAGAGGTCTGCTGCGCCATGTGGGTCAGCTGCCTGGCCAGGGATCAAACTCATGCTGCAGTGGCTGAGGCTGCTTCATAGTGGGATGCTTAATCCCTTGTGCCACCAGGAAGGCCCTGTAAGTTTTCTTGAAAGATATTTTGGAACAAATGGGTTTTCTTCATAATCTAATTCTCAGGCAGACTACTCAAAAAAAGAAATGACGGGGAATGGAAAGGAAAACAAAGATGAAAGGATGGGAAAGAAGGAGTAAGGGAGAGAAATTTCCTATCGCAATATCTAATCTGAATGTCACTTGTTTCTGGAAGTAACTCAGTTAGATTTTAGAGTTTGTAGTCAGAATTTAAGGGTGAAAAGGAGAAAATAAATCACTAAAGCAAACAATGTAGGGAAATAGTTACTTTCTACTGGCTTGTCATAAAAACCAAATATATAACATTTTCTTGCCAACATATTTTTCTAAGCAGGAAAAAAACAAACAAAAATCCTTTGCAAACGTTAAGATTGTGGGGGAGGAAAACAGCATTCTTTATTGGGGTTGTTACATTTTATTGTATGGATTGCTAGATTTCTACAGATGGAATAAAGCTGGGTGTATAATGGAGTCATAAGCCCTCCAACTTTTGATGTCTTCTTAGCAGCATATTTCACCAAATATACTCTCAGAAATTCACATAAATTTGGCCTTTAATATTGTCCTTAAACTTTAAGGCAGGATTACTATTTAGGCACTTTTATGCAAGAACTGCTAATTATTTTGTAAAACAAAATGTAAAAGGGGAAATTCCCATTGCCAAATTTACTATACATTTAATTGTATGGTTGTTTTTATATTTTGAAGAAAATTTATTTTCATATATTTAAAATTTATTTATAAATATAAATTTACATTTTTACAGGACTATAAAATACATTTATATCTAAGCTATAAGAAGTATAGATTATTTTAAGATATTTTATCATTAGTGATATCATACCATATTTGCTGAAAATAACTAGAAAGATCTTTAGTTTTCATTCTTTATTTTTAAAAAGATGTATTTATTTATGCATACAAGAGCTGGGGTACAGGCCAGAAGCGTAGGAGGT
Source organism: Galemys pyrenaicus (assembly GCA_019455555.1). Classification (NCBI taxonomy): domain Eukaryota; kingdom Metazoa; phylum Chordata; class Mammalia; order Eulipotyphla; family Talpidae; genus Galemys; species Galemys pyrenaicus. Next base: position 4,951,690 of record JAGFMF010011611.1, read on the forward strand.
GAGAGTATTCACCAGAGATAGAGTGGGGAGCAGAACAGGCAGATTGACTGAAACACACTGCTGAGGGGAGCAGCGAGCAGGGGAGGCAGGAGAGGTCTGCTGCGCCATGCGGGTCACTCCCTGGCCAGCGGCAGGGATCCAACTCATGTCACAGTGGCTGCAATTTGCTTCAGAGTGCATTGCTTAACTCACTGCGCCACCAGGGAGGCCCTAGTTTTCATTCTTTTTCATACCAATCTCATCTCCTTTTTATCAAGTCTCCATCTTCCCAAACCATCTTAGTCGTCTCTTCTTTATGGAAAAGGAAGGCACCATGTGAAATGCCAAAACCTCCTATTCCCTGACTCATTCTCTAGGTATCCCCTCTCCGCTTCACATGTAATCTATTTCATCTACAGGATTTCCCCCAATAACTTTCAAAACAGTTCCAATTATTTATATATTTTTTAAAAAGACAAAAGCGAAACTTCCCTTGATTTCACATCTTTTTCTATCTCTACTCTGTTTTTCTGTCTATATAACTTAGAATCTCATAAAGAGATACTTCATATCTACCTTTCCCTCTGTAATTCATACTATTTGGCATTCTCCCCATTCTTTTCCAAAGACACAGTTCTTGCTAAAAATACAGAAGGCTCTATATAGCCAAAATGCAATGGTTCTCTCAGCTGTCTAGTTATAAATTTGTCCTTTCTTGTCTTCCACTTTCTTGTTGAGTGTTTTCTTCTGAACTCTGAAGTGCTCTTCCCCAGTTTCTTTAACAGCTGTTTCCTGCTATAAGCAATTTCTAAATGTTGGAGTTCTACAAAAGTTTATCTTGGAGTATCTTCAGTTTTCATTCTAGAATTTCTAAAGAGATGGTTAAATGTATCTCGTTGGTGCTAAATACTGTCTACTTTGTGGTGACTTTAGTTTGTGCTCCCAACTCAGATATCTAGATTTTTGCAGATAAAGTTTTATATTGATATCTCATAGCTATCAAATAGGTAACTTAAATCTTTAACATTTCTGAAATTAAACATTTATATGCAAGTAAGTTGAGTAAACTAGATGAGGTGAACAAATTCTTAGAAATATACAACCATCTAAGATTGAATCAGGAAAAAATGTGAACATATAAATTATAAGCAAGGAAATTGAAAGAGTAACCAAAATCTTCCTATAAAACAAACCATCCCGGATGATTTTACTAATAAGTTGTACCAAACCTTCAAAGATGAGATAATACCTATCCTTCCCAAACTCTACCAAAAAAATTGAGAATCAGGGAATAGTTCCAAACACATTTTATGAGTCCAACATCACCCTGATACCAAAAGTAGACAAAGACATCACAAGGAACATACAGATCAAATTCCCTGGTGAACAATGCAAAAATCCTCAATAAAATCGTATTAAGTCAAATTCAGCAATATATTAAAATATACACCATGACTAAGCTGGATTTATACAAGGAACACCAGGGTGGTTTAACATATGCAAATCAACATAATACAGCACAACAAGAGAAGAAATAATGAAAACATATCAGTAGATGCAGATAAATTACTTGATAAGCTATAACATCCACTTATGATAAAAGCCCTCAAAAAAAAATGGAGATAGGTGGACTATACCCCAACATAATAAAGGCAAATCCACACTTAACACTATTATCAATGGTGACAAATTACATATTAAAAATAAACAGCTTCCCTCTGGTACAAAATAAGAATGTCCAATTTCATCATTATCATTCGAGATAGTATTGGAAGTCCTAGTTAGAGCAGCTAGGCAAGAGAAGGGTATAAAAGTAATCCATACTGAGAAAAAAGAAGTAAAGCTATCATTAGTTGTAGATGACTTGGTAATATACACAACTAACCCTCAAGACTCCAATAAAAAACTAATTGAAACAATAAATCAGTTCAGAAAAGTAGCAGGTTACAAAATTAATATACAAAACTCAGTTGCCTTCCTGTATGCAAATGAACTAGAAGAGGAAGAAGTCAAACAGCCCCATTTACAATTACATTAAAAAAAAAAAAGAACTACCAACCTAGGAGTAACTTACAAAGAAGGTGAAGGACCTGTACAATGAAAATTATAAGACATTGTTAAAAATAATGGTAAAGTAGTAAAAGTAATAGAAGAAGACACAATAAAATTGGAAGGTATTCCCTGTTCATGGACTGGAAAGAATTTGTATTGTCAAGTGACCATCATACCCAAAGTAATAGACAGATTCAGTGTAATTCTTACCAAAATTTCAATGGAGTTCCTCAAAGATATAGGACAAAAAGTACTGAAATTTACAATGGAATAGAATTGAGAAATTTGAAATAAATGCACACCTATATGGAGTGTTAGTCTATGATAAAGGAGCCAAGAATATATATATCAGAGAATGGAATACTTTAATAAATGGTGTTGGGAAAACTGGATAGTCACATGCAAAAAAATTAAACTAGATCATTATTTCATACTATATAAAATATTATATATATAAATATTAAGTCAAAAGGGATAAAAGATGTGGCTGTAAGGCCTGAAATCATAAATTACCTAGAAGAAAACATAGATGAAAGTATTCCATGACATCAACTGTGGACTGCCTATAATAACAAGGCAAGTAAAATAGAATATAAAAAATTGGTTCTATATGAAACTAAAAAGCTTTAGCCAGTGAAAGAAAAATATCACTAAAGCAAACAAGAGAGAAATATTTTCTTACCATACATCCAACAAAGAGTTGATATCCAAAATTTAAAAAGAACACATACAATTCAACAAAAAAGAAAACGATGTACAGGATGGCTAAATAGGCACTTCTCAAGAGAATACATACAGATGGCCAACAGGTGCATGAAAAAATGTTGACCATCATTTGTCATTAGAGAAATGCAAGTCAAAACCACAATGAGATGAGATACCACCCACACCAGTAAGAAAGACTCATATCAAAAATCTAAAGGCAAGAGATTTCCACAAGACTGTGTGAAAAAAGGAAACTTCATACATTCTTAGTGGGAATGAAGACTGGTTAACCCCTATGGAAAATATTATAGAGATGTCTCAAAATATTAAAAATGAGTCTACCAATGATCCAGTGTTGCCTAAGTATGTACTGAAGAATACAAAAACACTAATTTAAAGTGATATACGAATCCCTATGTTCACTGCAGCACTACTTATACTAGCTAAGCTATGGAAACAACCTAAGTTTTCCAAAATAAATGAGGAGATCAGAAAGAAGTAGCATATATACTCAATGGAATACTATTCAGCTACAAAAATGATAAACTCGTGTCATTTGTGACAACATGGATTAAGCTGGATGGGATTGTGCTAAGTGAAATAATTAAAAAGGAGAAAGACAAATACTGGATGGTGTCACATGTGGTATACAGAGAAACAAAACAAAGGTTTAGATAAAGTGAGCCAATAACAAACCCTAGAACTGAAGCTACTGGAGGTGAGGAGGGAAGGGAGAGAAGACTGTGGGGCGGAAGAATGATTAACTCCCAGTGCAGAGGGTCATAGGTGTTTTGGTGGTGTGTACGATCTCCTGAAGGCGGAGATCCAACCCTACACTACTAAATAATAAAACATTGTTACATAAATAAAAAAAGATAACCATGACCATATCTCCCAGTCTGTGTTAAGTTGCTTCTGCATATTTATATATAATTAATAATTAGTAGCATATTACAAAATATTTTGCTACTGTTTGCCTCTTGACCAGATTTTTAAGGTTCAAGGAAAGTCACTCTCTTCTACCATGATATACTTAATACATAGCACAATGTTGGGAGAGGGTAATTGTTCAATATTGTTGAATGGCTAATCTGAGTTATTTTTGGTTACCTTAGTAAACCAATTTTTCTCTGTATCATTAATATATGATATTAGATTTAATACACTGACAATTATTGTCAGAGATGAAGTAGAAGAGATAGAAAACTACATCTGAGAAAGTTAATATTACGGTCATTCATCTTCTTTACCTTCCTGCATCCAGTTCTAAAATTAACAACTGCATCCTTAACCTGTTATAAATCTTCATGAAAGTCAGTTCTTGGTGGCCCTAGCCTCTTCCACAGAAAGCTATACAAATTCAGATATTACTACATTACAATCTTGTTCAGGCTATACCTAGACCCTCATACACATACAGAGACATGAGTGGGACTATTCAATGACTATGCAGTTATTTGAATCAATGTGAATTCCTTTGTTTACAATCCAAAAAAGACTAAAACTTGACATCATATTCAGAATCTACATTTTTAGACAATAGAACAAATACTCTTAACACTTGATACAGAGTTCAACTCGATTTAGAAAAGGTATAGACTTGCTGATAGAATTCATTTCCTTTCATGAAAGGCACACATGCTTTTTAAACATTACCTGTAAAGTAGGTAAGAAAATAAAAACAGATAATAAAGAAAGGTTCACATTGAAAGCAAGGTCAATAGACAATTAAGAAGTAATACATATAACTACTCAAGAGCAGGACCAGGGTGTGAGTGAAAAGGCTAGAGGAGTGGGATGCAAAATGCTATAATATCTTTTAAAGCTTATAAAGTACTTATAGAAGAATGAGTGGCTATAGTGGTAAGCTGTTGACTTACATGGTTTTATTATTGTGAAAACTGAGTTTGCTTGTCTCAATTTTTTTTTGAAAATTTGTTAAATCTTATGCAAATAAAATCACTTTAATATAAAATTTCTAGACAATTTAGAAGTAAATACAATTATATTTAACTGTGTGTAGTGGATAGAATTGTGTCCTACCAAAATTTATATGCTCAAATCTTAATTCCCTAGTAATTGAAGTCTTGAAAGAAGGAGATAAAAGGTGATGGGGTGGAGTATATATTTAAAATAAATAAATAAAGATTATTTATTTTCCAGACTCAGTGAAAGCTATAAAAACTTAGATCCAAAAATATCTATGAACTCCAAGCACAAGAAAGGTACATCATTATCAAATTACTTAAGATCAGTAATAAAGACAAAAAAATAAAAAGAGAAAATACACATTAAACACATTGGGAAAAAATATGGTGATGGTAAATTTCCATTTGGGGAGAGAGAGAGACAAAAGGAAAGGGAAGAGAGAGAAGAAAGAAAATATATTAAATGTCTTAAAGAGCCTGTAAGCCTAGCATTCCACACGATTGTACTTTAGAAATAAAGTCAAAATATTCAAACATAAACATGCTGAAAGAATTCAGCAGAAATGTCTGTGAGAACTGTTAAAGGAAGTCATTCACATAGAAGAAAAATTATACCAGATGGAAAATGGATCTATAAAAAGAGCAAAGAGAAGCAAAACTATTATGGCCATAATTAATCTTTTCTTATTATTTAGATCTTGTATAGTTTTAATTAAGGTAAAATAATATGAAGGTTATAACACAGAATAAAATGTCTGACAATAATATCCTGCAATCTCAGAGAGAAGTACATATTTATAAGTTACTACAACATATGAAGTGGTATATCACTTGAAGGTTGACATTGATAAATTGAATATGTATGCTATAAACAATAAAGTAAACATTAAAATAACATCAAAATGATTTATAGCAAATAAGTCAACAATGGGACTAAAACAGAACCATAGAACATACTCATTTCATCCAAAAGAAGGTAAAATACGAGGGAAAAAAATAAGACCCTAGGTAATTTTCTTTTTCAGCAAAAGGGCAAATAGTAAGGTTGTAGCTTTAAACTCCACAATATACTTTTATATTCTTTATAGTATGTTTTCATTCTCTGAAATCTTATTTAATTACTACTCCCCAGGTTTATGGTCTCTTTCCTCACATTAGAAAGTGTGCTTGTCAAGGGTTTAAGGTGGTGGACTATTATGGGTGACGTAGTGGTGGGTACAGTGTGATAATATCACATGAGAGGTGGTCCTATACTTGTAACACAAAAGTAATGATAAAAATAAATGAAAACTCAATTATATAGATATATAATTTATATATATATGTATTAGTGTGTGAGTGTGTGTGTGTGTGTGTGTGTGTATGACTAGGAGGGAGGAAGGAAGGGAAGGAGGGAAATGGGGAGAGAAAGAGAGAAAAAGCTTTTCAAACAAGACATTTGTCTGACTTCCTAATCAGTAGATTTTCTACTCCTACATGTTTCTGGACACGGGATATCTGCTCAGGGAATCACTAAATAATGCCAAAAAAGAAATTTTTTTTTTAAGGATACTGTGGAGGTGCAAACTCAAATCTCAGTAGAACCAAAATATTTATGAAATCTCCTGAGCAAGGAAGTAAGTAAACTATAGAGAAAAATTAGAAAATAACGATGGAGTCTTATTTCTTTCATTTCCTTCAAGACCATGTACAATGGTTGTCAATTTCAAATAAATAGACTTACATTAGATAGCACAATACTCTTACGTATTCTTTTCTAGGATAACCTCTACTATTTTCCCTCTTCTCAACAGATTATGTTTTCCTTATTAAATTGATAGGGAACTTGTTCTCTGGAAACTCATTTTCTGGATAAATTCCAATCACATGTTAAGGAATGATTATTAATATCCCAAGGCAGGGCAAGGCTCATTGCTACCTCATTTATTGTCTGATAAGATAATTTATCCAGTGAACATTTGTTTGTTTAACTCACACTAATTCAGGTTAATTCTTTCACACTGGAATTTGTATAAAATAAATGTATGCATTATCTAGTAATTATTATGAGAGGATCCACACTAATTTAAGTTCAGCTTAAAGATGTGCTTATTTAAGCATTTTATCTTGCACATGCAGAGCTTAATTTTGGGATTTGTAAATATTTCTGTTTTGAAATATCTGGGATATCTTTGTTACTCAATTATGCTAGCTTAAAAAATAATAATAAGCAACAATAAAAGGATGTTTTCCCTAAAGATTATAGCTTCCTCTGCTACAAGCAATAGTATATGAATTATATTTTCAATATTCACTTATTGAAATTGCTCAATAATTTTAGTATTGTGATTTTTGTTTTTGTAAGACAACTAAAAATAGCACAATATTTCATTAGGTAATCTCAATGTGGCCTATACTAAACTGTTTTTAAATTTTTATTGAGGAAAAGTTGACTTACAAAACTGCACATGACTTAGGGGGAATAGCATTGCACCTCTTCACACATATGTAGCAACATTAAGCCCCCCATCAAAGCACCCATGATGATCCACAAAAGCCAAGGGGACCACCTCCTTCCTTTGTTCTCCACTCCCAACCCTCCCCTCTGGTAGTCTCAATTCTACAGTCAGGTTCCAGGGATTGTTGAATTTAGTTTTGTTTGTTGGATTTTGTCAGTGACCTTTTTATACATATACCAAACACATTAAGGCATACAGAAGATTAATGCAGAATACCTCTAAAAACTATAATATGTATCATTCAAAAATCAGCATTCCTATATTACCTTTATAATCTTAGTATTAGAAATTCCCTTTTCAAGCATATATAAGCCTACTATTTAGACAAAATGCCACACCAAAGACAATTAAAATGTTTTATGAAATCATTTCTTAAAATACTTTTAAAGTATGGAGGAATTGACGAGTAAGAATTATCAACTACCCAGCATGAAACAAAGTGACAGAAATATAAATAAGTCTAAGAGAGATACGAGGCTAATGCACATATAATGAGAGTTTTAGAAGGGCAAATAACTTCAAAGACTGAAGAAGCCTAATAATCCCGGAGAATTCCTTAAGAAGAAAAATTACTTCAGTTGGAGGGCAAAGATACAAGAAGAAATGAAGATGAAAGAAAGCAGTATATTTTTTTTTTTTTTTTAGATTAAGCATCTTTCCTCTCTTTGTTTTGTCTAGATGAACCTTGCTTGTATAAAAGAATAATAGCTATTTATTGAAAGATTAAAAATAATAACATTTTTCTAACAAACATGTGTTCTTTATGATGCACTTGAGCAAAAGCTCGTGTGCATTTTGAGTAGCCCAGTTTAGTTTGGTGACACAGCAAGAAAGTTTTAAAGAACTCCACTAGGAAATCTTGCTACTCTACAAGCAATCTTCATTTTAACCATGACCTTGGTCTTCAATTCCCACATACTAAAAACTCAGCCTCACACTAGGATTACTTCTGATTTTCTCTAACATGGCCTTTCCTGCTACCCTAATCAACTCTTACCAACCCCAGGCTCTGTTAATGGATTGAAACTGACACTTCCTATAGCAAAACCGACATCCTGAGGCATTCATAAATATTTACACATCCCTGATTAATGAGAAACAGACTTCAAAACTTTCCTTTATTGTGAACTCTAAGTGGATATTCTGTTCTAGTAAAAAATATTACATATACAGTTATAGTATACATAAATCTTGACTGTGTATCATTTTTCATTCAAATCTTATTTCCTGTTGTCCTTAGATTGTGGGGAACAGTTTTGGAAGAATTAGGAATTGCCTAATATTTATTCCTTTTGACTTATTCTCATGTTTTGTTCAGACAAGGAATGAAACTACACAACATTGTCCATTCAGACAAAAAAATGAAGCTACACAACATTGTCCAATCTCTTCTTCCTCCCCCTTTTGACTCCCTCTTCCCTTCCTTCTTTCTCCCTGCCCCCTTGCTCCCTCCCTCCCTGCCTCTTTCCCTTTTTCTCTCTCTTCTTCCTTCCACCCCTTCCTCTCCACATATGCTCTGTATAGATCTCAACAAAAATCAAACCAAACCAACTTCTCAAAAGAGCTTTTTCCTTTTAGGAAGGTGAAATTCTGATTCCTTCATAATATAAACTTTCAAAAAGTCTAATTTTATTAAGCCCTTTGTAATGATGCTATGTTTCGACATCCTTCTTTTTAAAAGGAGAACTCTCAGGTAACATTCGGTGATATTCTGACAGCTAATGAGGGCAATGTCATTGTGATTTGAAGGCTTTGCATGTCACTGAAGCTGATTCTAGAATTCTGATTTTTAGTTTTTACGGTTTTTTTTTTTTTCTTAAAAACATGCAGCTTGTTTTTGTACAATATTAAAACCCCATTAGCTGTCCAGGGAAATAGATGGGATTTGTCTAATCCATCTTTCTAGGCAAGTCATAAGATCCTCATGAGTCCTTTCAGAAAGTATACTATCTGACCATGAGTCAGACATTTATCACAGTGGCATTTATGAAATAGAGATTATTTAAAGTATTTAAAGTGTGATGTCCACTTAGGCTCAGTTATACTGTGCCTTTCTTAAGTGATCAATTTCATTTAAACTATTGCTACTTTAAAAGATAAATTTATGATTTTTAATGTTTTCAATGACTGCTAATAAAAGAAACATTGAGAGCTTTTTCAGACTGTCACATATCAACCTGACATTTCCTATCTTGTTCTGTAGTTTCTGATTTTTCTTCAGAAATATTCATAGGAAAAAAAATGAAAAAGTTTTTCAATTTATAAAATCATACTTCTTTTCTTCCATCTTATTTTTTCTTTGTGTTAAATAGTTTATTCATGACTTTTAGGTTCAGTCAAGAGATATGATACCCATTCAGCCTTACTATTAACTACTGTTCTCTTATGTTATACCATATTTATGGGAAATGACCAGAATTAACTTATTTTTGTACCTCCAAGGTATAGTACAATGTCAGGTAACGTGATCAAATAAGCTTTACTTGGTATTCAGGACTATTTGCATTTCTGTGCAAATCACCAGTAGAGTGTCCATTGGTTAATAGATGACACGACATTTCATCTATTAAGAGGCATATGAGGTCAAAGACATACTGTTGCATAAATTATCTGGTATCTGGCCACATGTGAAGCACTCAGTGACTGTACATTGAATAAAGGAATGCCATGATTTAGTCTTAGAATTTTGTTGCTTGCAGTTCTTGTTAGTACTAATTTGCATTTCCCTGACTCCATATTTTTTTGGGGGGGTTGGGGAGGCTGGAAGATATCATTGCTTAGCAAGTGACAACATTTGATTTTTACTAAAAAATAAAGAAGTGCATGAAGAAAATATTGCTTAAAAATAGTATTTTTATTCTATCTCTTTCTTAAAATTCACAAATTGATACCCCTTGCTATGAAATGAATGTGTCCTCCAAAATTCATATCCTAGTCCCTAGTGAGATCGTATTAGAAGGTAATTATTTATGAGGCTAGTGCAATCATGAATGACATTGGTGCCCTTGGAAGGAGAGACAAGAGTGACTTGCCTTTCTGCTCTCTGCCAGGTGAGGATGCAATGAGAAGATGGTTTCCTGCAAGTAGGAAGGGTTCTCTCAGGAGACACTGTATCTACAGCCACCTGGGGCTTGGATTTTCTAGAACTTAGGACCATGAGAAATAAATGCTTGTTGTTTAATCCCCACAGTCTATGATAGTCTCTGCTATGAGACCAAACTAAGACATCCCTCTATCCTCTGCAATTGTCTTCTGAAGCCAAACTAAATTTCTCCATACCAGGTGACTGGAACAAAGGCAGGGACGCCTATCCCAGAATGCCAGGTGTCCTATCTGAGCTAAGTAAATGATTTTTTTTTTGCAACTGCTGCAAAATGGTCACCTGAAAGATACATACAGAGGACTTATGTTTCTTTCCTACAGAGTAAAATATATTATTTAGCAATTTCAGTAGACAAAAGGAAAGAAAAATCTTTCTCGGTGATGTAGTGAGACAGGCTGCTACTTTACATTTCTAAACTGACGATATAGGTTGCTTTTTAAACTAACTGCATATTGGTGGTTTAAAATACATGGTTACTCATGTATTCATGAAAGTTTCTGAAGATTTGGGACCCAAGAGGAATAATTTGGGGGCCCAGAGTGTAACAATCCACCTTTTGTTTAAGGCAGGCATCAAGCTGCTGCTTTCTCACATGCCGTGGCACAGCTTAGGGATGCAGAGCAGGCAAGAGTAACAAATTACCACAGAAAGTCACATATGAAAGTGATATGGCGTCTAATCTAGTTAGCGAGAGTCGGAGAACTGGAATAGTCTTGTGTCTCAGAGCCCAGCGGAAATCCAAACATTACTGCCACAATTTAGAAGGCAGAATACAAAGTCCTGTTTGAAAAAAGGAACTGTTAGACATGAATAAAATTAAAACCTAGTGTATTTAGATCAAAATTAGATGAGATGGTAAAGTAACCTCACCACTGCTGTTCAAAGTCTTCAAAGTGGCCAAGACAGCTAGAAGTAAAATGATATGCTGTTCACATGCTTCATATAAAACAATAGGCACCGATAAGTATAAGGAACTTGTCAAAAGGTATGTTGTCATACACACTCACACACAGTCACACACAAGCATATACATGAACACTTACATTTTTTCACATGTAACAGATTGTATAAATAAGAAAATATTCATGAATATTATCTAGAAATTTTAAAAAAACTGGCAAAAGATCAAAAATAAATTCACCTAAGAAAGGACAAGTTAAGCAGTTCCAGAGTGTTATTTATCTGGTATATGAACCATGTTAATTGTATACATTCTAAATAAGTTAGCATGATTTATAGGAAATCTGAAGAAGTTAGATTGGTAGACTTTGACATTTGGTGGGTTTTATAGAAGTAAAAACAAGTAACTCTGGAAATACAGGGAATACCTTTATATTGTTTGTATCACAAATGCTTTTCACAACAGGAAAATTATTTATTGAGTACCTATTATATGCCTGATACTGTTTTATTGTCTTAAAACTATATCAGAGAACAAAACAGATAAAGAGTCCAAAGCAGACAAATAGAACCCAGGTGATGTTTATATTCTAGTAAAGAAGTAGAGTATAAAAGATAATAAAACTAAAAATCTATGCAAACTATATTCCTTTTAAAAGGTGGCAAATGCTATGAAAAAAGAAAAAATGAGAGTAAGGTTAGGGGATCAGTTTACTACGCAGTTCCAGTGTTTTTGGGTTTTTTTGAGTAAAGAATTGAAAGGCATTAATATACCTTAAATTCAAATAGCTAAATACAAAGTCTAATGATAATACACAATGTGTTTAGATCAGAAGATACCTATACTCCAAATCACAATTATTATCCTGCTAATATAGAAATAGCAGAGCTTTAAACAAAACAAATTCTTTCTATCATCTTAAGTCTTTCATCCAATGATAAAAAAAAAAATGGTTTTACCTGACTCAGTGTCCACTCATCTGTCTGAACAGCACTCATGAACCAGTGTGTGCCCCATCAAAAAATACAGACCGTACTTTTCAGATGTATCTTAGGCAAAAGTGTGGAGGGGGGTGATGATAACAAGCAAAAACAGATAATCTCTCTTTCAAAGAATAAAAATTACCAAATCTGAAGTTCAGAAACTCAGGTAAAAAAGAATCTAACTTTCCATTACTGTGAAGTCAAAAATAAATCCTCTTCTACCACTTAAAAAAAAAAAGATAATAAGATTTTAGTGTGCCAGGTTGCCAGGTTAAATAAATTCAGGGATTGTACTTTATTGAGGAATTTGAGCTAGTCTCACTTCCATTTTTTCATCTCTGTTCTCTCATCTGAATTCCAGAATTCACATTATCTATCATCAGGGCTATTGAAAAGTACTTGTTCATTCTCTGAAGTATGACAAACGTGATCATCTTGTAGGGTGAAGGTTGGTTTCTGGTTTCCTTGGTCATCTGAGGCTATCCTTTTCCCTGCCCCACTTTTCTGTTCAGGTGTGATTTTTTTTTTTTTAAGAAGGACCTTATCAATTGCACAGTGGCATACCCTCATTATGGACAAGTTCCCTGTTCTATATAAGCAGAGGTAAAAATACTGAAATGGTTCCACAATGCATGGACTCTCAAGTTGTAAGTCAAAATTTTCACAAGAAGGGGCCTCCCTCATGGCACAGCGGGTTGAGAGCTGCACTGTGAAGCATCTAGCACAGCAGCACAAGTTCGATCCCTGGTTGGGGAGGGGACCCACATGGCGCACCAGACCTCTCCTGCCTTGCCCACTGCTCCCCTCTGCAGTGTATTTCAGTCTATTTGTCTGTTCTGCTCCCCACTCTGTCTCTGGTGAATCCTCTCACCTCCTGCAACACTGACCTGTACCTCAGCTATTGTATGCATAAATAAATAAATCTTTAAAAAAATTCACATGAAGACAACACATGTCCTTATATGAACTGACGTATCATGTTCTGTGTCAGCAGAGAGAGAGATTTTTAAAGACGTTTATTTCCAAAGTCAGCTATAAGAGATTTAGAACTTTTGGTAGGCAAGGCAGAAGCCACTTGGAGAGAGTTGAAAACAGAGCTGATATGTAAGTCAGTGCTCATGAGACTGTCCCTTCATTCTTTTTGCTGTCCCAACATGGAACCTGAAAGCACTCTCCTCCTGAGATTAGCTCCCAGTCTTTGCTTGCAGTAGCTGTAACGCCTCCAGGAAATCATAGCTCATATTGCATGTACTTTCCAAGCTTTTCCCAGAATTAAACTGGAAATGAGGAAAGAGCCAGATGTCTCAACTATTGAAATTTTGGGTTTTGTGATGATTCATTTTGCCTAATTTTGTTGTAGATGTCGATGCTAGGTTTTTAGGTTTGCTGTTCTAATTGCAGTCTGTCTTTAAGTAAACATATGAAGATTTTAAAACTATATTATTATTGTGACCATCTTTCTAGATTGCTTTACAGTTGACTGTTTTAAGTAAACGTTTAGGTTGAAGTAGGTTAAAAAAAATGACCAAAAATAAGGAGCACAAAATAAACTCCAGATTCCTGGAAGACTGCATTAGCAATTTGGATTGTTAATTTGAACTCATTGATTAGCTCTGCCAGACTGTAGTAGATTTATGAACTGCTTGGATTATAATTTGATAAGGACAAGAGGCTATTTTTTTCCTCCGGTCTTTCCAGACTATTTCATCGATTAATGCTCAACACCCTTAGCTTCATGTAGATTTTTCTTTCTAAACTCTATGATATGCAAAATTAATGATTCAGGCATGAAGGAGGCTGGAATTGCAGGTAGTAAAGAAAAATGCATACAATCTAAGTTCATTCAAATGTAGCTTAATTTCACTAACACCCCAAAGTCTTGGCTCCCTTCCCTGCTTGCTAACCACTCTGGTATAGTCAATTTATTCAGTCGGTTTCTAAGAAGCTTCTTAAAATTTTGAGATTGGGTCCCTTGGAAGGTAAGAAAGTGGGAGCAAGTATTAGGTCAGATGAATTTTATAAACTGTATTCTTATGATCCTCTCATTTTGTGGAGGAAGAAGTAATAGTTATATTTATTTAGTTCACATATTATAATATCTATGCATAATCTCTGATTTGCGTTATGAAGTACTTTCAACAATAGCTCACACTGCTTAAATGTCAAATTACTAGTGATCTTACTCTAATGAGACAAAGTCCTTTAGCCAATAAAAATTAAACCACATCTCTGTAGACTGCTTCTTCAGAGGAAATACGCCTTTACCAGAGAAATGGGAATCTTGGGATGGAAAGGTCAGTGGGAAGTGGGCTCTGTGTACAGGATGCAGACAAGCAGCAGTCTCTAGAAGTCGTACAGTGTGAACTCCTAGTCTTTGAAGGATGCCCTGAGAGCCAATCCTGTCTTCCAACTCTATCCACTCCCCATTCTTGCCATGGAACAGTTCTGTAAGCGTGCATGCGAAGGCTCAAACAGTATATATATTTAGGGTCTCAAGCCTCCATAACAATTACTCAACTGCACTTTTGCACTGAGAAAGCAGCCATACATAAAACGTGAAAGAACGGACAGGGCTGCCTTCCCATAAGACTCCATTTACCAAAGTAGGCAGCAGACTAGAGTCTGCAGGGTAGTTTCTCAACTCCTCCTTAGAACAAGATTATATTGGAGGAGAGGCCTCGCCACCCTTGACCAAAAAAAAAAAAAGTAACATTTAATTAAAAGTCTGTAGTTGACTACCTTTATCAGTAAGGCTAGACCACGCAAGTAAGAGTAGCCTGCTTTGGGACCAAATGTGGAAGAATGGGATTGAGTGGTATCGATGGGAGTGGGAAGAAGCTATTTCTGCAGCTTCCTTCTTTATGTTCTAGATATCAAGTACAGTTTTTTCCTTTTATCTTTGTGTTGTGAAATGAAACTACATGGGCATATTAGAAAGAGATAGGAAGAGTTCTGTAGCTAACAAATAACAAGTGCCACATAGAAATACCAAGGGAAATTGCTTGAAATAGACTCCATATTAGAAATATGAGTGAGAACAGGACTCAGGATTATTTTTGGTAATTTTTATGCATGAGAAGTCAAAGAGACCTTGTGAATTCAGTTCCTATCTTGAGAAAATGTAGGTTTGGCACATAGATTCTGTAGCAGTCTCAGCTGAGAAAAAAGTTAGGTGATTGAAAAACATCAATTTTAACAAAAATGTAATTTATCCAAATTGAGACAAAAGGTCTATATTTTTTATTGAGATAACATTGTTTATAACCCTGTATGTGACTGAGACATATGATAATATACCCTTCAGGTGTAAAGGTCTAATTACTGGATCTTTTAATTTGGTCTATTCATTCCCATTTCATACTTGGGAATATCTATTATGATGAATAAAAAAGATCTCTCACCACACATTATTTATATATATCAGAATAGGATAGAGAAAACTCAAAGAGAAAATAAGACATAACTTACTTGTATTCTTACATGTATTCATTTGCTAGGGTCCCCATAACAAAATAAAGCGGACAGGCATACTTAAACTACAGAAAGTAATTTGCTCACAACTCTGGAGGCTGGAAGTAGAAGATCAAGGTGTTGAGATGTGGGTTCTTATGAGACAACTGTGACCCACTTGCTATCTGCAAATCACACCAGCGCATGCCTTGACTACCTACGGTGTATGGTCCATATCAGAGGCTGCCCGGGGACGCGTGACTGATTACGTGACTCTATGGTGGTCTCAGGATAACTCTGCCTGTGATAACATCAGATACTTTGCTCATGCAAGTGGCCCTTGATGCCCCGGTCATGATGTCCCCATCTCTGTTCCTCATAAAACCTCATCCCCTATTCCAATCTCACCCTCTGGACTTTATTCCATACTACTGTTGCTTGATCAGCTTTTACCAGCCTGTGTGCTTTCAATAAATGCCACAAGTACTTCTGCTCAAGTAGCAGCATCTTGCCTTGCAAATCTGCTCCATGACTGCTGTGTCTGTCATTGCATTCCCTACACAAAGCTGAGTTTCCTGTGGCAACACTGGCAGGTCTCTTGAGACCTTTCTTCTTGCTGTGCAGATGGCTGCCTTCTTACTGTGTCCTCACTGTGTCTCCACGGGCTTGCGCCTCAGGCTCTCGTCCTCTTTTTATAAAGATCCAGACTTATTGGATCAGGGCCCAACCTTCCTGACCCCTTTTAGTATTAATTACTAAAAAGTTCTGTCTTCAAATACAGTCTCAGTAAGGGTTAAGGCTTCAACATATGAATCTTTGAAGAATGTAGTTTACTCCATAATGGCAAGTGACATATAGAAGTTGAGAATACTTGTGCTGATAAAATTTTAATTGTTGAACCCAATATCTAAGCCTAATACTATTGAAAGGCTAACTGTAACTGCAAATTACATACACAGGTAGATACTTATTTCTCTATGAGTGACCACTAATAAGCAAGAAGCTTTGTAAACAATTTCATTTTAATGTTGTTAAAATTGATTATCTTTACTAATAGAGTACTATTTTTAAAAATAATGTGTTCATTTTAGTACATAGTACACCAAAGAGTCATTATTGCATACAATCAAACACAGAGCAGAAGATCTTTAGCATAATTAAAAGTTGTAAATTGAGCTTAGACAATATATAAAGCAAATGCAGTGAAATAGAAAAAAATATGATTTAGTTCTGAGAAGTCCTTCAAGATCCCTGTCCAGATTGATGCTGCAAAATATTCCCCTATAAGCTTTTCTTCTATCACTTCAGGCTTTATTAAGTTGGTTACTAATTTCTACTTGAGAATTCTCAGTTCCAGACACTGATTCTCTTCTGTCCTGGTAAAAGGGGATGGCCTTTTTCTATAAACACAAAATATAGACTGAACATTCTAGGCTGATGTAGAGATTGGTCAACATGTAATAACTTTCAGAAGCAGGCTCATGTTCCATATTTGCAGTCAGAGATATGGAATTTTATGTGCATGAAGTCTATAAAATTTTTAGACATACTGATTATTGCTTAATCCACACTTCCATTCATTTAAGGCATAAATCTGAATATGAGTTATATAATATTACAATGAAGTAAGAAAAATAATTATGATATATTTTAGAATTCTTCTTAATTTTGAAGTTTCTTCCAAACCTCAAACGATTTAGAGTTGGAAAGGGGCAGCAAAAAGTATAATTCCTTCTCTCCAGATCACAAATTGTTCTGAAATATTCACCATTTTTAAGATGGCAGATCATACAGAATCATTTCTATTTTAAAGAAAATTACATAATTTTATTTTGAAGCACCTCAGAAATAATTTTCCTAATACTTGGACTTAACATGCATTTTTTAAAAATAGAAATAATAATTTCCAATTTAGAAACAAAATTCATCAAACTAATTCACCTGGACATTTATAGTTAAAATATTCATTTGCTGTCACTTCCAATATTCTAATACATTCTGACGCTTTTTAGCCAGGACTCCAGTGTCTGTTAAAATGTAGTCCAAATTATTTCCATAAGCCATATAGTTTCCTTACTAATACATGCTTGTTTGACTTACAATGTATCAAAGTATTGTTAACTTCTTTACAAATAACCCATATGTTGTTCAAAGATTTATCAGTATTTATAGAACTCGGTTGTTCCATTTGCTGACAGAACCTCATTCAAATTAACTCTAATTGCTGATTATACCAATGCATACATAAAGGTCTTCCCTCTCTCCTACTAAATGTTGGGGGAACTATTAACATTCTTCTCTTGTTAGCGGGACTATGAGATTTCTGCCTGTTCAGTTAGGTTAAAATAAACCCTGATTTGCTGCAGATAAATTTTTATAACTCTGCTTATATTAGTCTGAATCATGTTCCAATAACATGAAAATCAAAATGCTCTCTTTAATTAAGATCATCTCTGATGTTCTGGGAGAGCCCTTTACACACACCCACACGGTGGCCACTCGCCCTTCTGTTGCATCAATTGTAACATTGTGTTCACACATTCTGCATCGTTTTGGATATTATTTTTCTGCTTACAGAATTGTTTGAACCAATCTCTATGCTCATAAGTAAGAACATCTCTTTCTTACTTTTTTGATTTTCAACAACTGAAAAAAAACCCTTATATTTACAAATGAAATAGACTCATCATACTCTAACAGTAAACACTATTTCAACAAATCAATATTGTCAACTCTGAATTTCAATTTCTTCCATTTCCTAAAATATGATATTTTTGGTGAGATCATTTATCTGCAGCTGTTCCATCACAAAATACATTTTGACTACAAAAGCACTAGTTTCAAATGTATATTACTTTGTCATATATTCTAATTTTCAAGGGTTTTTTTTTTTTTACTAGAAGCTTCTGGTTTTGTCTCCAAATACTTTTATTTGTCTAGAAAACACATAACAGTTACAAACTAGACAAAATGTCTAAATACTAAAGAAAAGAGCAATGCAAGCACAGTGTATCTAAGCTATATGATGTATGAAATGAATAAACAGATTTATGTAGATGGAATGGTGCCATTAAAATACCACCGAGGGTTGTTCATCATTTTCATTTTTGTGATTTCAGTTACTATATAGATGAAAATCTATTTTTCATTGCCACAGAACAAACAAAATTCATTGTTATAGTCTATTATTTCTGTAACATAATTTGTAACATTTAAATAGTCCTTTCTCCTGTGTGTGTGGGGGGGAAACAGCAGCAAATGTTTGGGGCTCTGGAGAACAACATGGTTATGATTGTGGATGTCATTTCATGTGTTTGTGGTGAGGAATGGAGCCCCCTGTGAGAGCCTCCAGCGCCTGTGTGCTGGCGCTGAGGTCAGCCACCTCTCTCAGCTGTCAGTCTCTCTAGGTGTTCACTGCTGTTGTCCATTTCCAAGTAGTCAGTAGTTGCATTCACCTTGACCATCTCTGTCAGACCTCACTGTGCTTGAATCCCACCATGTAAAAATCCTTGTGCTCTACTCAGCTTTACAATCTCATCCTAGCCATTCCTCTTCTTGCTCTCATGGTTTAAAACAAGTAAGTAAAATTCTCTTTGTTGTCACCAGCAAAATATCCCTTTGTTATCCCAAAATAGGATTAAAGAATCTGCTAGTAACAAATAAGAGACTTCCACTTTAGAATGAGGGGCAGATTTATACACTCACCTGAAATAATCAAGATGCAGACAAAATGAGTGATGCGGTCGTTTTTAAGACACTGACTCTTAGTGACAAGGAAGGATAAAATCCCTTAGAGGCGGGGAACAATCGAGGGGAGATGTTAGTGAAGGGTGATCATTAGTGAAAGATATAGGACTCCCTGAGCCATGGAGTCTAAGTAGCCTGAATACTTGGGCACCTGTATCTATTCCATTGAAATTCTGGGTGAAACTTTACAAAGTTTCCTAAAACCCCAAGAAGCTTTGTGGAGCAAAGTGTGTGACATGCAGAAAAATACGAGCCAGGGAAAGCCAAACCTGCAGAGGAGCCTGACAGTATCAGCTGGTTAATTGGGAATGTGGGTGAATAGAAATGCAAGTTAAATAGCACCATAAAGAAGCAATTGGCAAAATTCAGAACATGGACCATGTATCATTTAAATAAAAATCAGTCTCTCTCTCTCTCTCTCTCTCTCTCTCTCTCTCTGTGTTGTGTGTGTGTGTGTGTGTGTATGACAGACATAAAATCAAAAGGAAGGGGAACTTTTGGAGAATAAAAACCTCCCTAAACATAAAAAAAGAAATGTCATGCAAGGACACTGTTTGAATCTCAATTCAAACAATTTACCTTAATAAAGATAGTGTTGGGATAAATCAGTAAATTATGGATAGGAAGGAGCTACTCTTAAATTTTTGTTAGTTAAGATGAGGGAATAGTGGTTACATTAAAAAATTCCTTAAAAATATGGGGCATACTAAAATATAAATGGAATGAGATTTTAAAAATTTCTTTGAAACATCCAGGATAAAAGGAGATTGGTCAAGACATAGAAATGATCAGAAAACTACTGAGAATTGTTGGAGTTATGTGCTAGCTTTGTGTGGGCATTCATTATATTCTTCTGTCTGCTTTGGTGTATGCTTGAAGTTTTACATAATTTTTTTTTAAAGCTATGGCTGTTCAATAAACGTCTCTTAGTTGCTTACTTGAGCCCAACCATAAAAGAACATAGAAATGAAAGTCAGTAGGCTTACTTTCGAGGACTCATGAATTTTGGCAAATCCTTCCACTCCATTTAGCTTGATTTCCTCACTATAAAGTTGAAATCAGAAGAATACGTACGTACTGACTCCAGTGGCATATATTATATAAAAATGTGGGTTGTAATCTATGATAGCATTTTCAAAAATCTGCCATTATTTATTTAGCAATTTAGCGATGATTTCTTTGCTCTCTCTGCACAAGACACTTTCCGTATATATCATTCAATGTTACCCTCACAGTTGAGGGTGGTGCTTGACAGATGGGTTTCGTAGAGGAACTAAAGCTCATACAGGCACAGTAAAGGTCTCAGGACCAAAGCTCTAATGAGTAGAACTGCAGAGACTGGGCAATCTTGGCTGGCTTCCTTGCCCAGGCTTCCTCCAGCTATGTGGCACACTTCCCAGATTTGTCTTTTTAGGATGAGGTGGCTGGGCAAGTGTGGGAAGTCCATTTCAGACATTCCAAATGAAGCTCTTGATGAACAATTTACAACCATCAACTTTCAGAAATTGTAAGAAGCAGGAAAACCACTCAGTTTGTAGTATATGTCTGTAGTATATGTAAAAATACTTCCCAAAATGCTGACATCCCAAGAACAACTGGAAGAAAGTGGATACAAGTAAATTAGAAATAATACATTGGGGCAGGCACTAACTTGTTTCTCCAGGGGCTGACAACAGAGTGCAAGGAATAGCCTCACTGACTTTGATGGACCAGGTTCTAAAAGAAGAAGCTGAAGAAACCCGGAATGAAAGGCACCCCATAATATTTGAAAGCCTTCAAATGGGCTTTCCCGTACATATAAATGGGCTTTCCGGTACATATAAACCATGCTGGTGCTTGCAGCCTGAGTGTGTCACAGACACTAGGGAAATAGAGCTGTGATTGCCACAAAATGCCTTTCTCTAGAGACTAACAATTACTCAACTCGTCATTAATTCTCAATGTAACAAGTTAATGCAAACAGTGCTGGAAATTACATCCAAGTTCTGCTAAAAAGCAGGTCATGTGTAAACACAGCTAATGGTGACAAGCAAAGTGCAGGAAACAATGCCAGCATCAGCACCATCTCTGCCTGCAAGAATAACTATATCACAACAAGCTCGATTTAAGCCTCCACTCCCACATGGGTGGTTCTGCATCACAAATGATCAAGGCCATCAACTTGAAGGAGGAGCTGCTAGTGATAGGGAATTGAGAGTAAAGGCTTATATTTCTTTATTAAATCACTTTTACTGCTTTTGTCTTCAATAAAGAAAAGTTTTAGCAAATCGTTAATACCTTCCACAGAATGTTTAGAGGGCAGGAAGTAAGATTTAGAATTTTTCAGGGGCTCTGAGCTGTTGTGTGCTATAACCCATCCTCTCTGTGTACAAAACTCCAGGCATTTAGCTCATGTTAACTATGCATGTGGTCAACCCAAGTGTTCCCTATTATGGTTCTTGTGGATTATCTGCTTACTGCCCTTACTCTGTGAGCACTTATTCCTTGTCACTGGTATTTCTTTCTTTTCCTGAAAAGAAAATAAGATTCAGAGCATCCTGGAAATGCCACTATTGTATCTGTGGAAGGAGCAATGGGGATTACATATGGGGATTAGGAGTCAAAAGCAGGTGGGAAATTAGTTTTGAGATTTGTGTGTGTGTACGAATGCCAGCGTGTGCCTGCTTCTTGGCAGGAAAAGGGGACTGTTGCAAAATCATAGAAAACCCAAGATTCGAAGTAAGTACTTTCAAGCACCAAGTGCTGTGACTTTTGGAATCCACCTCGTTCTCTTCTCATATGCTGGTCATTTTGCTTTTTCAATGTTGGTATCATTTGGTAGCTGATTGTCTGTCACTAATAGAGTAAAGAGGCCAATATAAGAGAAAAAGATGAAAATTATAAAGTGGGTTGAGAATTGGATAGTCTGAGGTCTAATCCCTTTTTAACCTTGAATTATTTAAATCAGTTAAGCTTCACTTTCCTTGTGTGTTTAGTGAAGAGATTAGACTATTAGTCATTCCAGAGGAAGAGCCTGAGCTGAGTGGGGCTTAATGACTGATAAGGGCACTTCCATTTTTATAATTTTTGTGATTTGACACATTTAAAGTCATACAGTTTTTTTTAGCTATTATTATATGTTAGCACACATTCTCTGTTTATCTTATACGACCATAAATAGTAAATCAACAAGACAATTCCATGAAAAAAAGCCAAGCAACTCAATTAACTGACTGAAAGGTATAACTAATCAAAAAATGTTTCCTTC
Source organism: Galemys pyrenaicus (assembly GCA_019455555.1). Classification (NCBI taxonomy): domain Eukaryota; kingdom Metazoa; phylum Chordata; class Mammalia; order Eulipotyphla; family Talpidae; genus Galemys; species Galemys pyrenaicus. The sequence goes on from JAGFMF010011611.1 coordinate 4,974,283, forward strand.
CCTTCCTCTTTTAAAATTTTAGGCCTGTTAAGCATCAATGTCACTTTGCATTTTAATCTAGAATGCAATGATTTAGATAACTTCCAGCTGAATCATTCACTTGCTAAATAATTAAATTGATTCCCTGTCAATTTTCCATAGAAAAAATTTGTTATGCAAAGAACATGTGAGGTTTTTGTTTTTTTTTTTTAATCACCAACCACTTTTCTCCAATAAGTAAAAGAAAAACATTTTTATATTTTGGGTGGTCTGGTTGGATTTAAACACTTGAAGTGCTAGATTTACATAATTCAGTCACTGGAATCGGTTTAGAGCCACAGAGAGGTTAAGAGCCAGGAGATTGAATTCCAGCTCTGTCACAAGCTTTTTACTTTGTTCCAGGTATTAATCACTCAGAATCTTGATTTCCCCACACATAAAATGGATATAATTCCATTATAATACAATGCAATGAAAACTAAATTTGTCAATCCACATAAAGCATATAGAAAAGTCCCTAATGTATAGCAAGTGTTTAATATATGTTAGCTTAGAACATACAGGCTTATAAAACATAAATTTCTAAGGTTTATGGCTTGTGAAATGAGGAATTATTACTACAGACCTGTAAGTGTGTTCTCTGAGGTCTACCCAAATACAGATTCTAATAAACTATCTCAACTATGCATTTCCCTCTATAAGCTAGCATTTACTTTCATTGGTTGATAAGTATAAAGTGTGAAGTGGCTGAAGTTTATCCATTCTTTCAATTCCTAAAACTTCCTCTTCAACTTGGCTACATAAATTAACACTACACACACACACACACACAGAGGCTAAATTAATCCAAAATAAATAAATCATTCTGGCATATAGTTATATATAAGAAAACTATAGGGGCCTCTCTGATGGCCTAGGGATTAAGTCTCAGCGCTTGATGGCCTAGGAGTTAAGTCTCAGCACTCTCACTAGCCACGGTGGCCCTGAGTTTAATCTCCAGCCAGGGAGCTGACCCACATGGCATAGCAGACCTCTCCTGTCTCACCTGCTGCTCCCCTCAGCAGTGTATTTTAGTAGATCTGCCTGTTCTGCTCCCCACTCTGTCTCTGGTGAATCTATCATCTCCACACCTCTGGCCTGCACCCCAGTTCTTTCACATACACACATATACACACACAAGAAAACTATAAAGGATCGATATTTTCTCACCGAATAACCTTACTTTATTTCTACTCTCTCTCTGTTCATCATACAGGCCCACAGAAATGAATCTTGGACAAATTTGCACATCAGGCAATACTTCAAAAAGATGTGTTGCAGGACCCTGCAGGTTGCCTTCATGTCCATCAAGTAAGTGACTCTTTTCTAAATATAGATAGTAACACAGATGCTTTCTGCTTGTGCATGGACTAGCTCACTTTCAGACAAACAGGAAACCATTGTGGCTCCAAGCATTGAATTTCTTTCTACAGAACTTCATAATTTTGTTGCCTGCAGGAACTCAAATGAAGCAATGGGTGACAGATAGAACAAACTTTCAGGGGACATGGAAAAATGAGGTCTTCTGCAGATCCTTAACAGATGGGTCATAGCCATTATTTATTCCCCCCATCCTAGGTTAGCAAGATAGTTTAAGTTAAACAGAATCTTTGTACACAGCAAAGCACCAAGAGGTTAGGCAATTGTTTGAATTTTATAGAGAAAAACAGATGTGGTTTTAAGGTCTTATACCCATGGAATTCAGGCTGTGGGGAGGGGCTGGAAAGTTCGCCTGTCTCTATGCTGCCATTCCTTGGTTTGTTCACCAAACTGAAGGACTCAGGTTGGGTGACTTGGAAAGACAGGTCAAAGTTATTAACTTTTTCTCTCTAAGAAAATACAGTAAATTGATTGAAATTCAACAGATCCAACTTCTTGTTTATTTGGCAAATTACAATTTGGAAATTGGTTACAAAACCAATAACCAGCAAGTGTAACTCTAAATATTGGACAAGAAATTTTTCATGAAATGTTTTTGCTTTTAATCAGTGTATCAACTACTTGAATCAATGTACTAATGACACATTAAAAAAATCACTACAGAGGGCCTTCCTGGTGGCACAGTGGGTTAACGCACTATGAAGCAAACTGCAGCCACTGCAGCACGAGTTCGATCCCTGCCACCAGCCAGAGAGGGGACCCACATGGTGCAGCAGACCTCTCCTGCTTCGCCTGCTGCTCCCGTCAGCAGTGTGTTTCAGTCAGTCTGCCTGTTCTGCTCCCCACTCTGTCTCTGGTGAATCCTCTCACTGCCCTGGACTCTGGGCTGTACCCCAGCTCTTGTATGCATAAATAAATAAATCTTTTTTAAAAAATCACTATAGAATCTAGAATGGAAGGAAACAAAGTCTGTATCACATCTCACAATTATCTCATGAGACATGTCACCACAATGTACTTCAACTTTTCTCATTCCCACACGTATCTGCTTATTTGTAACTTAAGATGTTTTTCAAAAAGTCAAGTTCCCTAGAGCCACCTAAAATTTATGAAATCAGGATATGCAAGGACAAGGACTGAGATATTTATTTTTAATAAATCTTCAGATGATTTGATGACCAATCAAATGTGGGAATAAGCTATCCACACAGAAGATTTCTCTGTTATCTGGTTACATGCATGAAAGCAAACTGTTACTAAATGCTTCATAGCAAAAACCCAACAGTTGATTCGAAGCTGCCTAGAATTTTGTCTTATGAATGCTCATTCATATTAGCCTAATATCTGACTGCACCAGTGGCAAAGTTAGAATTCTAGTTGTCAAAAAAATTAGTTCAAGCACTCATTTTCTACATCAGCATTCTGAGGCCCAGAATGATTATGGAACATTTGAAATAAGCACATCTGGACTTGATTTCAAGAATACAGCTTGAGCTACAGTTGTGCTCTCCGATGTCACCTAGTGATTGCCAACTTTGTAATTGTAAACCTGTGCTGGGAACCATCTACCCACATGAATATCAGGTGACCAAGTGAACATTAACATTTCCTGCAAGCTGTGCCTAAACTTCTTGTCTATGGGCCCCTATTCTCCTTATCTTTAGATCATTTGTATTAGAAAGTCAATAATTCTAAATCGTTTCTGTATTTGAATGCAAATATTCCTTTGAAAGCTTCTTTTAAGTTTAAAATGCTCAACTGTCTTTCTCTAGGACATAGGAGTCTCCCTTTCAAATATAATTATCCGGGAGCACAGCCCTCCCATTCTCCTGACTCAGTAGGAAAAGTCCGAGCCTCAATCCAGTGGTGCTTTGCTCCCAGTTGTAAAACTAACTCTTCCGAAGAAACAGGCTAGTTGATTTTTCATTGGGCAGGCACAATTACTACCCATGGGTGTCTTATGATCCCCCTCACTCGAGTTTTTTAAAAACTCCCCTCACTTTATTTCAGTAGAGTTGAGCTCAGACTGAATTCTGGTCTCTCCTATTGAAATACTCTTAAATGAACTCTTTCTTGACTGTTCACATAGTTCAGAATAATTTTTGCTTCGAAAGAAAGTACTGGGCACTTAATTGCAGTCACTTCTCAAGTTCTGTTCTATCTATATTGTCTGTTTCATCTATGCTCAAATAATAAGGATCCAGATTAATCTGTTAGATCTCCTGTTAGTTTTGGTGTCTCTTTACAAGCAGACAGTAAATCAAAATGTGTGTCCTACAGCCAAAAGAAAAATGAGTATGCTCTCTACTTATAACAATATATACTGGTTATATATCACTATATACTAGCCATATATTATAGTAATATATACTAGCTACATATTACAGCAATATATACGAGGTACATGTTATAGTAATATACACTAGCTATATGTCACAGTAATATATACTAGCTTATATTATATTAATATATAGTAGCTATATGTCATAGTAATATAAACTAGCTATATATTACAGTAAAATACATTAATGATATATGGCATTCCCATATAGTAGCTATGTATTTCAGTATGCCTGATGATTATCAGGGAGTTAGCTCCATGTATCACTACCTGACATCATACCAAATAGCTTGGACAGGGTGACAAAGAAGGATTAAAATATCGGTAACAACCACAGAAGCATGAATTCTCTAGTCTGCTCCTTTGATCAGATGAAGAGAAAAAAATTCAAGAAATAAGACCAAAAAACTCAAGAGTTTTAAAAACAGACATCCATATCCATATCTAGAAAGTGAAAAAGTTTGGAGCACTTTATCAGTTTGAAGTCTTGGGAAGAAAGCAACTGTGGGAAGAGACATTCTTTTCCTTTCTAGCCTCATTTTCCTCTTGAGACCCAGAAAGTCACAACAGTACATCTATTCAAATTGGACAGAACAGAATACCATTCATTGATTTGACTTGGTGCCCAACTGACTGGGTATCGCAGACACTACCTCACAAAAGTGAAAGCATGCTAATGATGGTGAAAGACAGCTGTGTCTGGAGAGGCGGGAACAAACAGACCAAGGGACACAAGGACGACCCATGGTGCATTATTCCTTCTATAAAGGCGTTTTATTAGTTTGCTGGGGATGTGTAGGGTAAAGGTTAATCAGGACTTTCCACCCTCCTACCATTAATGATGGAAACCTGTGCACATGCCTGAGTGGGCATGCGCAAGTAGATGCACCTGGGCTGATGCACCAGGTGTATAAAGCTAGCGTCCCGGAGGCGCCGGTGTGGTGTGGTGGTGTGGTGGTTTGGAGCGTTGGAGTGTGAGCGATACCGTGATGGCAGTGAAGAAATTGCTTGAACCGGTGGTGAACCTCCTACCCAATCTGGGATGGTTGCAAGACAGGATGCCATAACAGAAACCACAACTTGGTGCTTAAACAAGAGAAACATATTATCTCTTATTTCTGGATGTTAGAAGTCCAAGATCAAGATGTCAAGGGCGCTGGTTCCTTCTGAGACTGTAGAACAGAAGCTGTTCTGTGCTTTCCCCTCGCTTCTAACAGCTTGCTATCTTCATTGCCATTCCTGTGACTGGGGAAGACTTGCTTTTGCCTTTGCTTTCATCTTCACGTCCTGATCTTACATGGTTATCCTGTTTACAAATTTCCCCTTTAATAGGAACACCAGTCATACTAGCTTTGCTCCACCCTAATCTTAACTAATGACATCTGCAATGAAACCGAGGTCCTTGGGCGAGGACAGCGGCATGCAAATTTGGGGTGAACAATTCAATCCAGAACATTCAGAGGAATAAAAAAAAAAACTCTTTATGTTACGTTTCATTGTTGGACTATCAATGCAGCTTTTTTCCTACTTAGAGCGTTGACTACACCATTCAGGAACTTAAACTTGTGGTTTGGGCTCCACCTTAGTCATACTGAGTCTGATCCTGCATTTTAACAAGATCTCCAGCTGATTCCCATGTATAGTCAGGTTCTAGAAGAGATCCTGTAATTCGTCTCGTTTCCTGATCCATCTGGGCTTCCAGAAACACCTGAATTAAACTGTTCTTGCACTAGCAGCAATTTCTCTTTTTAAGTCTTTTCTGGCACATTTTTTTCTTATGCATATTTCTCTTCTGGTAGGTGGAAACTATCTTATTAATTTTGTTTTTAAAATTGCTTTGGCTTTTAATTGCATCTCCTTGGATCTTTATCTGTTCTTTTTTATTTGACATCATCGTAAGTCACTTCTAAGAGGTATGCAGATTAGAATCCTTCTTTCTGTGTCAGTTGCAACACCTTCACTTTCAAAGTCTCTGTGCTCAAAGTGAAAATCAGCACTGCTCCTGGCCATGAACTTCATGCCACAGCACCAAAGCTGAGAATCTGGACCGTCAGTTGTCTCATCTTCTGGGAAACATTTTTATGTGACTCTGGAGTAAAAGAGAGAGCTTGCAAACCCCATGCTTTTTCTTAGTGTAGTAATAAACTATGTGATGATTACTTAAAGCTGCGTTTGTTTGGAGTTTTGATGCGGCAGGGAGAAAAAGAAATAGAACTCATTGCTGCTATATTCATGAAAAGGTGGTATTTCCAATGGGCAGCAGAATGTTGTTGTTTGAAGACCAAGATATTGGAGTCAGAGATCTGGACTTGAATCAGCATTGTCTATTCATTATGCATATCACCTGACGTGAGATATGCTACCTGTCTTAAACCTCAGATTTCTCACCTGTAGAAAAGAGAATAATATCTACTAACTAGGAATACTTGTAGTGGAAACATTAAATTAGATGTTATGTGTAAAAACACCTGGGAACATCTATGATCTATAAATAATGCTAGAGAAATGGTTGATTTTGTTACTTAATGTCGCACGAGTTTCCACATGCTTTTCATTCTTGAAAATCAGTTAACTGGCATATGTCAGAGCCATTCCACAAAGCTCTTACGTGACACATTTCTCTGGAACTTCTCAAGCATCATGAAAAATAATAATTGGTGTAATCTTATGTGATATAAGCAGCTTTGTAGGGTAACGAAGATGCTCAGCTTTTACACCGTTGGACTCTGTGGCTATCACCTGTGGCCTTGAATGTGGGAGGCGCTTGGGGGCTTGGGCTTCAGGTACGCATGCGTGATGGTGGACACCTGAAGTGTGGTGTGGGCATGCGTGAGTGGGCACACCTGAGCTGAGAGACCTCACGAATAAGGGCAGTGTCACAGAGGCTCGTGAGCTCGTGAGCAGTGGAAGGCCTTGCGGCAGAGCCTAGTGAAAAACAACAGGGCGCGGTGGTGAGCCTGCAGCGCCCAGAGAGTGTAAGCATTCGCCAAGACTGGGAGACCTGACCACCTCCTGACCCCCTGGCCTCCCTGCCTGCCCTACACCTGGTTACCTCTTCAGATGGCGTCAGAAGAACATTAAAAGCCTGAAAAAGCCACTAAGGACTCCAGGACTCTGCCTGCTCTGCCCAGCTGCCCGCCTGACTACGAGTGGCATAGATTGGCAGGATGATTTGATGCAGAGAGGTATGGAGCCTTCCCAAGCCCCCAGTAGGTACTGAGGGGATTGAGGGGTAGCAGGCCGTAGTCCCGTACAGCATGTAGGACTCAGTGGCAGGCCTCCTGTCTGTGGGTGCCTCCCATGAGGTGCTGAGTGCACAGGGGAGAGGACTCTGCACACAGTGGGAAGGCATTGGATGGATGTGGTGCCTGTTTAGAAGCAGGGCTGAGGTTGAGTGGCCCCTCACAGCTCTGCAAATGGACACCCCAGACAAGACAACGCTGGAGGCTCTGTGGCAGCACAGGTGGTGACCAAAGTCAGCATCTTCAAGAAGAGCTAAAGATGGGTAAGCTCGTGGAGCTGCAGGACAAGGCCTCTAGCAGAGGCAGAGGCAGCTGGCAAGGACCGGCCCGTGACCCTTGAGACTGGCCGGATGACTTGGGGATGCAAGAGAACCACGATTCATCATTCAGAACTTGCCCAGTATTGACGCAAGAACAAAACTCAGACTTGGCTAACAATCCCTCCAGAAGGCTGGGGAAAGCTGGCTGGTTGATATGACTCTGGGAACCTGGGGACGGAAGGAGTTATTTGCAAACCCAAGGAGATATGAGAATCCAGGGATGGCCAGTGGGCCCTGGTTGCCTAAAGGAAACTCATGTGAGGTTCTCTGTAGCCAGGCAGAGAAGACGAATCAAAAGGCAGACAACTGATGCCGGTGCTGAGGTCCGGAAGTCCTGAGTGGATGTTAAGCAGTCGATGGATGTTAAAGAAGGCAGGTGAGTCCAAAAGGCATCTGTTGGTGATGCTCTTTCACTTTTGGATCAGGGTGAGGTGCTGAGGAAACCGTCCTTGGAGGATGGGTGGAGAATGTGGCGTGTGGTGGAGACCACGGCCAAAGAGGGGGCCAGAGAGAGGCCACTCGTGGAGTTTGGTATCCACAGGTCCCTGGTCCACAGGCTGGTGCCAAGGGTTGGCCAAGTGGTCAGCTTGTGGTGGCTATGAAGGCTGAGTGTTGGCAGTGCGTACCCCTTGGCATTGGGCAGTTACCCCCAAAAGAGTATAATGGTGTCACCAATCTCAGTGAGGCGTCCTGGAGGTGGAGTGGTATCTTGTGGCTGAGACCATAGCCAGAGAAGGCCAGGAAGTCTGATGGTTCTTGGTGTGGGACCACAGGTGGCATAATATGTGGATAGGCTGGTTTCTTCCCCATCATTTCAGTAGTGCCTTAGGCAACAACCCTGATGTGTCATCAACTGGTGCCAATAACCTTTCTTGCTCCTAAATTGGTGCCCAGCTGGTGCTTGGTTGTATTCTGTTGGATTGCTGTGTTCAGTTGCCTCTGGTTACTTTTCCATCTCATGGTTGTGTGGTTCCACATTCTCCAAGTGATAATTCGGGAAGGATTATATGAGAAAAATGGTGAGGGGGTGGATTATAGGGTACAACCGTATAGTTAGGTTTCAGCGCCTTGCCTTCTGGCTATCACCTGCTGCCATGAATGCAAGAGGCCCTTGGGCGCTGGGGCTGGAGTTCCCATGCCTAATGGGAGCTGAGAGAGTCAGGACTCTGCTAGCCTTTCAAAATATTCAGGAGACAAACACTGTGAACCTCATGATTTCACTTCCTTTAGTATTAAGATATGGGGGCAAGAATGAAAAATCAGATTCTCAGAGGAATTAAAAAATCTAGGAGGTGTCTCTTGGCTACTTGCCATCAGTTCATTCTTTGATGGATAGTTGATAAACATTGGAAGCCAACAAGCATGTTAATCAGGAATAAACTTCACTTCAGGTGACAGTAAGTAGGTCTACCAGGGGCTTAAACAGATAGCTTTCATTCTCTCCATATAAGAGGTGGCAGCCTAGGCTGGGGACGCTGCTCACCTATGTCACACAGAACACATCCTTCTGGTCTTTCTGCCCCACTAGCCTGAGTGGACAGTTTTCATGCTAAGCTCCCAGTAAGTGTGCTGTTCCGTTAGGCGTTTGTGTCTGTCTGCCAGACAACGAGGAGGAAAGAGAATGTCAGAGGAAATGTCAGTAGTTGCCTGCCCCACTGAAAATCTTTCTTCATGGTCCTTACTGGAGGCATGCTGCTCCCATTTGCCTGAACTGCAACTGTGTCACATTTACAGGCCAACAGGAAGAGAGTCTGGATAGCAAAGTATGAGTTTTCCAGACTCTAGTCAAGAAAGGAAAGAGTGAAATAAGGATGGTTTGGAGAGGTCGATCCGTATTGTTTTAGTGAGGCAATGAAATTGCAAAGGCTAATTTTCTAATGTTTTAACTTCACCTCATGGTTTTAACTCTACTTCATGGTTTTTCTCTCCAAATGACATTGATCCACTTTAGACCCTGTGTTCTTGAGTAATTCATTATGTCATGCATTATGTTAATATAAAGCATCGATCTGAAGGAATACAGTCAATGGGTTAATTTGTGTGTGTGTGTTTGTGTTTGTGTGTCTCCTGGAACGGTTGTATAGATCATTAATATGCTGACATTCTTGCTTATACTCCATCTGCTTTTTGCCCCTTCCTACCCTGCATTCTGTGGGTGGTTAATCTGTATTGAACATATTGACAGGGTTTCCAAGCTCTGTGGTTTTTCAACTCAGTTCAACCTATGAGTAAACAACTCAGGTGGTCAGAAAATAAGTGAACTGTGACATATTCTAGTATTTACTTAGAATCCAGGTTCCTTTGCTGTGAGGATGCATTAAAATGTCTTGTATCTCAACTGAAGGCCACTGTTCCTCTCCAAGTCTGCTTTACTGCCTGTAGCCATGAGAAGTATGTGAGCAGTACAGTTGAGCTTTAAATACTGATCCTACTTCCTGGCTATTTGGTTATATTAAGAAATTATTGTCTACAAGGTGAAGGGCTGACTTGAGATTATTCAGCTCAACTACCCTTATTTTAATGATGGGAAACTAAGACTCTGAGAGACCAAGTGCTTTTCGCAAGGTCACACAGCAGAGATGGGGCTATAGAAATTTTGAAGGGGAAATATTTTATATATAGTTAGTATTTCTGAGTATATCTAGTTACATAATGTATTTCCAACAATGTATTCAATTATATCATTAAACTGTGACCATCAAGTTAACATGCTTTATATATTCATTAGAGAAGAGACTTTTGTAATGAAATACATGATGCTAAGAATTCTCATACTGGTAATAGGTATCTGAAACAGTATCATCTATAATAGTTTAGTGTCTTGTTCTTCTCATCCTTGTTCAATTCATTTCATAACCTGAACGAAATTTCCTTCTTTGATAATTTATTCTTTTTCTTCCATTATAGTGGATCTTGGTATCACACAGTCACAATAAGATGATGAGTTTAGTATTAAAAAAAAATAACCTCAGTGTTTAAAACAGCATGAAATAGGATATAATCATTTCAGTTTGCTTTTGACAGATGTGTGAAACAATTTCATGCTGCATCATTTCCTTCAATCTGCATTATAGGAAGGTGAGCTCTGCCAGTAATTGGTAAACTTTTATATTTATCCATAATTTTCTTCCAAATGATGTGGCTGTTTTAGCAAACAGCTCACCTAAGTGAGGAAGTGTTTCTTTGTACAAACCCTATCACTTAAAATATGAAGTGGTTTCAATTTTTTTCCATGATGAATATGACTTGACCCTGATTTATCCTGTATCATTTGATATGAAGTCACATATACAAGCAAAACACTTGTCATTGTTTATTTCTTTCTACTCTACATCATCTTCTTGGGCCGCATATGTTTTTTGAGAGGTTTCCAGTGTCTCCCTATGAGGGTAAGGAAGAGAGAGATCACATGTTGCCTATGTACTGAAGTAATCCTGTTTTATGAAGGTATTTTGTTAGCCTTATAAATAATTCAATTATATCAATACATTTCCTGGCATTAAAATAATCTTGCGGGCCTCCCTGGTGGCGCAGTGGGTTGAGCAACGCACTATGAGGCAGACCGCAGCCACTGCGGCACGAGTTCGGTCCCTGCTGCCGGCCAGAGAGGGGACCCACATGGTGCGGCAGACCTCTCCTGCTGTGCCCTCTGCTCCCCTCAGCAGTGTGCTTCTGTTGATCTGCCTGTTCTGCTCCCCGCTCTGTCTGTGGTGAATCCTCTCACCCCCCCGCACCTCTGGCCTGTACCCCAGTGCTTGTATGCATGAATAAATAAATCTTTAAAAAAAAAATAATCTTGCACTTTTATTTCATAAGCCACATTTAATCTTAATGTAACATCTTTCAATTACTTGCTGTCTTTCAATTGATATTTGTTGCTAAAATTTGTTTATAATTGAGATACATCTACATCTTTACACTGGGGAACTCTCAGGTTTTAATATTACTTTCAAGCTCATGTCATTAAATAATTGGAAATCTTTTCTGTTTATTATATGTTCCAAAACATTTTTTTAAGATTTATTTATTTATGCATACAAGCACCGGGGTATAGACCAGAGGTGTGGGGGTGAGAGGATTCACCAGAGACAGAGCAGGGAACAGAACAGGCAGATCAACAGAAGTACACTGCTGAGGGGAGCAGCGGGCACAGCAGGAGAGCTCTGCTGTGCCATGTGGGTCCCCTCCCTGGACAGCAGCAGGGATCGAACTCGTGCCGCAGTAGCTGCGGTTTGCCTCATAGTGCGTTGCTTAACCCACTGCGCCACCAGGGAGGCCCTGTTCCAAAACATTTTAAATATCATTAAAACAGAACCATTTGTATAGCTTGTCCATTTTGAAGAGACTCTTTAGCCATTCTCTAAATCTCCCCTACTTCTGTTCTTTCAGGTTTTCTGTATCTTCTTTGGCTAGAAAGTTAAAATTTCTTGGAAAATTATCAGTCATGTATATTTTAAAGTCTCCTTGTGTAGCATTGAACAAAGTTAACTCAGGAATATTTTAATGTTCTATCCATATGTGGTTATTTCCACATCCTCATTTCTTCTGAATGTTCTCTCATTCTTCTGAGAAATTCTAGCCAGTCTTTACTCACCTTATTTTTCTAAATAGACACAAACTTAATTTATTCCTTAGTTTTACCAATTTTTATGCCTGATGACTGACAGATTTCTACTTACTCCTTTTAATTTTCTTTCCATTCTTCTTGACCTACTTTTTAATAATTTTCTAAGTTTTTTTTCCAATTTCCTTATCGGGAATTGAATTTCTTCCTGGTGAATTAACATATATGTTTAAGTCCAAGGATTTTTCTATTTGTTTTTGAACATTACTTTTAATGGCTTTCACATCTTTACATTTAGAACACCTTTATTATGTTTTTTAGCTATTCTGTTTTCAATTTGGCTTTTTAAAGGTTTTTTTTTTTCTGCTTTGTGATCACAGTGTATTGGAACTTAATGATGTTTGCTTTGTTACTAAATATATGGTCAATTTTTATAAACCACATATTGAGTCTTTTAGTATATAAAGTTAAATACGTAGTTATCAGAATATATTTGTATCTATTTGGATCTCATATCCATTAATTTTACTTATTTCAATTTTGATAGAATGAGAGGTGAATTAGATTTTATTATAACTTTTTTTTTACTGCATTCCTGTTGGAACTGAATGCTTTTGTGTTCATGTTAATTGGGAAAACATTTTGTAATTATTTAACATTCTCCATAGACTGTTTCCTTAAACATAAAATAATATTCCTTGTGAATATTGTCTGTTAAGATCTTAATTCTTATTTTATTTGGCCTTATAACTGCCTGTTTTTAAAATTTTTGTTTACTTTCTTATTTTCAACTTTTCTGAATTCCTTTTGGTTTGGAGACTAGATATCTGCCATAAACAGAAAAAAATAACTTGGGATTTATTATTTAAAGGAATGAAGCTTAAGCCCATTTATACTAATTGATGGGATACATTTTGTTTCAGAATGCCCTCATATACTATGTTAAATTCTCAGGGGAACAAGTCCACTATTAAAAAAAAAGCTAATTCATTTTGCTAAATGTTTCCCATAACACAATCTATGTAGTAATTGAAATAAAACTAAAATTAAATGAATATTATTACCACAGGACCTATCAAACCAAAGCTTTTATTACTGTAGAGACTATGGTAGCAATTAAAGATACAGGTTCTCAAAAAGAGAATGCAATAAAAAGCAATTCAAGTGGTGAAACCATATTAAAATTCCCAATTTAAGACTTGAAAATGGAATGGATATTTGATTAGCCACCCCATTTTAGATAATTCACAACCTCATGGAATATTTTGATTACTTGGTTTGATCCACAAACCAAATTGCCCCATCTTTATAAGGATTCCTTGGTGAAATAAATACCACTCAGAGACTTTCTTTCTAGCAGAGCTATAGATTGACTCTCCCTGGAGATAGTTACTGCCTTCAAAGATAAGCTACCAGTATGTTTATTGTTGTTTTTTCTTTCTCACTGTTAGTGATGAGAATGATTTCCCACCAAATACTGTCACACCTGGGGGAGATGGGGTGATAGTGGTCAAAGATACTACAAACTTTCATTATAAGATGAATAAGGTCTGAAAACCTGATGTGTGATGTGGGAGTGGACTAGCTTGTTATTTCCTAAGAGACTAAATGTCAAATATTTTGTACAGAATAAATACATACAACTTATATACTTCAATAAAGCTGGCAGAGGAGAGTGTGATATTTAAGAACAAAATTGGAAAGCCTTTCATTCATTAAGGCTGTGGTACTAATTTTACCAAGTTTGTTTTCAAATGATGCTGTTTCTGTCATTTTATTCATGCTTCTCTCTTTTGAAGACATGAAGAAAATGAGGCAAGTTCAGAAACTGCGTTTCTTCAGGCTTCACTAAGTAAAAATGATCCTTTTCTATGCACAAGCAGTTTAATGCTAAATCTCAGTTTCCCTGCAGCTTGCTAAGCCTTGGGAAGGTGACAAAGCACTGACATTATCCTCAGGTTTTCAGTTATTCAAGAGGGAGTGACTCAGAGAAGCTACCACTTTTTTTTCTAGTGATGACAGGAAAAAACAACACTGACATACAATATTACCTAGGCTCATATTTTTTATTTTAAAATCTCATTAAAAGGATATACTTGAAAGGAGAACCTCATTTAGATAGCTGTTTTTAATGGTCTTGCCAACCATTAAATTAAGATAGTGAGAAGACGGGAAAGCATCATTTAAAGCAAGACATTCTGCCGGTGACACCATAGGAATTCAGCAATGATGAAAGGTTAGAATGTTTTCAACAAAGGTGACTTCATATCTCCTTGTGTGTGCCCTGGCCTTTGTTAATGAGAACAAATCTAATTTTAGCCCTCAAGCTGTCCCTCACTATAGTTCTAGCTTTTGTGGGGATCTTTTTTTTTTTTTAGCTGAAAATTTCAAACAAAATTTCCTTATTTTAACCAAAAGTCTCATGGATGGTTTGAAGTACAGTTTTTTGGTGGGTAAGTGACATATGCTATCATTTGCAAAGTTCATTTTAGTATCAGTAAAATGAGTACAGTGTAGAGAGAAATAAAAATATTTTCCACTGATTGCTGCTCATTGGGTAGAATGAAGTAGCCAAGGGGCTCCTCAGACTCCCCTTACTCAGTGCTCCTTGCAAAATTTCTAAACTTTATTAAGAAATCTGGGCAACCAGAATTATAAATTCTGTTTATATGGAAACTTTCTCAGAATTAAGATGCAAGCATAAAAAGCACATTATCAATCATTCCCCTAATTTCACCTGGAAGTAAGGGGAATAATATTTTTTTAACACATTCAAGAAAGGAGATATTATGCCGTATGATAAGAGCATCATGATAAAATGACCTGGGGAGTATTTTACCACAATGGTAAATTTTCTCTCTTTCCCTCCAATCCTTGGCCCAATTGTGTGCCCCATAACCTTCTTCTAGTGCTGGAGGTGCAATTGGCAAGAAGGTATTGGATGGGCAAGATCCTCAATGGATGTTGTAATTTTCTGTAAGGCTCCCCTCCCTGTCCCACGAACAGATACTCTGATAATGGCTTCATACATTCTGTTGGTTATTTCTTCCTGTCCTTTTCTCTCCTTCCTCAGCAGATAAGCCATTGTAGTTGGAATAATACAGTAACAAAGTTAGATAGTAAGCTATGATTACACATTAGAAATTAAGGAAGTTCCAGATACCAAGGTTTAAGTTAGTAAAGGATGACTACGAATCAAAAAGATTAAGAATCTTTATGACTGGGTTGTTCAATTTCAGTTGAGAACTTGAGTTCTCAAGGAAGTAGACAGAAAGTAGAGTTGAGTGCATCAGGTATCAAAATGTGATGATTTTGAGCGCAAAGGGGATAAAGGAAGACGGATTAGTTACGGTCATAGTGGGAAAGGTGGTCACCAAAACAAAAGATAGTTAATGAGAAAAGCAACCATAGAGAGCAGAAAATAGATTGATCCCCAGGAAACTTTCCCCACAGGGAATTATGACAAAAAAAGAACAGATAATTCTGAGGTTAGTGGTAGAAAACTTAACACACTTAGGTTACAGAGTAATGATATTCAAATGAAAATGTCAGTTTCCATTTCCCCATCTCTAGTTTAACCCATCATTTAATATCATCACCCCTGGTTTCTTGATACTGAAATCCATCAAGGTGATATATCTTCTGCTCAATGAATCCAAACTGTTAATGAGTCTCCCTAATACTGTTGAAATTTTCTTCTGTATTTAAATTTTTTTTTATTGAACTAACATTGCACAACAACATTCTATAAGTTTCAGGTGTGCATCATTGAAAATCCACATCTGTATATGTTCAAAGCTAGAACTAGTCACATCATTACTTATCTTTCCTACTGGATTCATCTGTCTGGATTTGAATTCAACTCTACTGGTTCTGGCTGAGTAGCAAATTACTCAGTTCAACCTCACTACTCAGTCTCACCTACACAATAGTTGACAAAAAGCTCTCACCTCACAGGGTAATTGTAAAGTTTGCAAAGAACATACCATGGAGGTTGGCATGCGTCAATCACTCAAGAAGCATTAGTCAAATGAAAATATTGTCGTTCAAGGTTTTCTTGTACTCATTTTATCCCATGATCAATTTTTATGATATGTAAATTGGAAAGAAACTGTGTGCTATGGTAATTAAATATCATAAAATTATTGATGATCTTTGAGAAAAGCACTATAGGTTGGACTCAAAATTAAATCAATATAGAGCAAAAAGCTTGGGGTCCTTAGTAATTCATTAAAGAATAAAGAGATTGTATCCAAAATCAAATAATAATATTTTTCCATAATTCAATTCCCACTTTCTATCCTCCCATACAACTTCATATTTAATCATAGTTCCTATTATCCTTTAATTATCACTCATTCTTGAGGTCTTTCAAATAAATCTTCTCACCATTCCCTGAAAAAGCCATGTTCATTGTATTGTCTTCACATCATTTCTTTTTTTTTCTCCTTTTTTAAATTTTTTATCAACATTTTTTATTTATATATATTTGACATCAATTGTAATCCCCATGTATTCCCCATCACCATATCACCAGTGCACCATCACCTCAGTCCCCCATGCTCCCATCTGCCCTCAACCCTCCCCTTTTTCACTCCCCACCAAGTGTCCCCAATTTGTCCTTTTCATTTTTGGTTTTTGTTTCTTTCTTGTTGTTATTATTATTGTTCTTATTCCTTTCCTTGATCCTTATTTGGTTTCCTTATATTCCTCCTAGGGGAGGAACCATCTGGTATTTTTCTTTTGCCTTCTGACTTACTTTGCTGAGCACAATCCCTTCTAGTTCCATCCATGTTCCTATGAATGCATCTAGTTTTTCTTTTTTGATTGCTGAATAGTATTCCATTGTGTATAGGTACCATAGCTTCCCAATCCACTCATCTGTTTTTGGGCATTTAGGTTGTTTCCAGGTCTTACCTATTGTAAAGAGTGCTGCTATAAACATAGGGGTACAGGTATTCTTTTGAATC
>JAGFMF010011611.1:4991167-5121096 GCA_019455555.1 Galemys pyrenaicus
CATAATGGTTGGACCAGCTTGCATTCCCACCAGCAGTGTAAGAGAGTTCCTTTTTCTCCACATCCTCGCCAACATTTGTTGTTGCTACTTTTTTTTGATGTGTGCCATTCTCACTGGTGTGAGGTGGTATCTCATAGTGGTTTTGATTTGCACTTCTCTGATGACAAGTTGAGCATTTTTTCATATGCCTGTTGGCCATTTGCATGTCCTCTTTGGAGAATTGTCTTTTTAGCATTTTTATCCATTTTTTGACTGGATTGTTCACTTTGTTTTTGTTTAGTCTGGTTAGTTCTTTGTGGATCTATGCGATAAGTCCCTTGTCAGTAATGTTGTGTGCAAAGATTTTCTCCCAGTTGGTGGGTTGTCGCTTTGTTTTGGTTAGCGTGTCCTTTGCTGTACAGAAGCTTTTAAGTTTGATGTAGTCCCTGATATTTATCTTTTCCTTCACTATCTTTGCTTTAGGTGTTGTGTCTCTAAAGATGTTATTGATTCACATCATTTCTTAATTCATCCCACCACACTATCCAGAATGAAGAAACTGATGCATGTTGTAAAGACCATTCCAGTTCTAAAACTTATCCAGCTAATCACCCCCATGTTATTTTTAACCTCTGCAGAACGGTTACCTCCTTGATAGTGTAACAAGGATCACTGTCTCCCTAGTAGACACTATTCTGTCCCCTTCCCAACTCTTCTTTTTAAATATTTTATTTTTAAGATTTATTTATTTATGCATACAAGAGCTGGGGCACAGGCCAGAGTTGTGGGAGGTGAAATGATTCACCAGAGACAGAGCGGGGAGTAGAGCAGGCAGACGGACTGAAACACACTGCTGAGGGGAGCAGCAGGCGAGGCAGAAGAGGTCTGCTATGCCATGTGAGTCCCCTCCCTGGCCAGCGGCAGGGATCGAACTCATGCTGTAGTGGCTGCGGTTTGCTTCATAGTCCATTGCTTAACCCACTGCGCCACTAGGGAGGCCCACCCCTTCCCAACTCTTAAGAGTACATAGTATGGTGTTATTTACTTAGAGGGAACACAGTGGATGTTCACTAATCAGTGTAGTCACTATCCCATGAACACTTCAAAGATTGTGGGTTTTTTCATAATGGTCATAATTACTGATTTATTTGTCTCATGTGTACACAATGGTTAATATCTACTTTTTTTTCTTGGTATCTACCTATAAGTTGCACATAGCAACTAGATACCTGGCATGGAAATAGAAGTACAGCCATCACTCAAAAGAGGCTGATGAGCTATAAACAGAACTAGATATAAGCAGAAGATGCAGTGTGATGAGTGACTTACCAGAGTAGGCAAAGTGTTTCTTTGGGTGCAAGATGTAAATGTGTGAACCTGGAAAGGGAAGTTCTGATTTCAGAGGCTGACTCTATTTCCTACATATTCTTGAGCAAAGGGCTTCCTGAAGTCTCAGCTACCTCATCTACAAAAGTAGTCATAGCATCGCTCTCCTCCTTGGGTTGTTAGAAGGATCAAATGATAAAGTTACATAAATTATCCAGCATAGCTGAGTCTACACTCGTGACATACAGACCTCCGCTCCCCTACATCTTTCCAAATTCCGCTAGGCTTGATCACCCAACTTTCCAGCTGACAGTATATTTGAAACAACAAATTAAAATGTGGGAGAATAATAGAAGTTTCACTGATTTCAATAAAAAGTGACAGCTGGTAAGCTGATGTGCAGGAAGCAATACAAAAAAAATTAAAAACATAAAATTTGAAAAGGCTGCATATGCATCTAGGACATTTAATTGTGTAAAAACAGTCATACAGATGTAAAAAGGGAAAAGGAATTGTAATACAGCACAATAACTGATGCTCTTTGTGGGGATTCTGAGCTACTAGACTTTTTTGTGTGAGTCAAGTAATATTGCATTATAAAGTATGTAAGTTTAAGTTGTTCATTGTTGAGAATGAACGTGCATATATACTACACTGAGTCCAAATCTCTCTATCACCCCACTTTTTCCAAACTTCTTCCCTCTTCAGGTAGCCAGTAATTAGTCTTATAGTCCAAAGGTATATATTTGTTTTGCTTAGTTCATCCATTGCCTTCTTATACACATAGGGGTGAAATCAAAAGGTATTTGTCTTTCTCTATATGGCTTATTACACGAAACATAATTTCCTCTAGGTCTAGTCATGTTTCTGCAAACGCCAAGATTTCATCTTTTATTAGCAAAATAGTATTCTGCTATGTACATATGCCCCAACTTGTAGTCCATTCATCAATCGCTGGCATTTAGGTTGATTCCAGTTATTGGTTGCTGTAAATGGCACTGATATGAACACGGGGATGCATATTTTTCTTTAGTGTTTTCATATTTTTCAGGTAACTATCCAAAATTGCTTGCTCTCATCGCTGCTTTCCATAAAGACTGCACCAATTTACGCTTCTACCAACAGTACAGGGTTTCCTTCTGTCCACATTGCAGCAGACTTGGGCCACACACCAGTCATTCTCTTTCCCCTCAGAACAGAGTTGTCGCCCGGGCCGTCCACTCCTGCTCTTGGTCGTGCTTGAGTTCTAGTTGTTTAAGCATCTCTTCGTGAGGCCCGGCCAGTGTTCTGGATAGCTCAGCCTAGACTTCAAGGAGTAGCCTCTTGTTTAGGAAAGTCCAGGTGCACGGAGCCAGTTCAAGCTATGCCTGCTCTGCATTCAAGTCTCATGAGGCCAGTAGTCCTCACTCTCCAGTAAGGCACAGTCAGTCCTGGGTGCCGGCCCCTACAACCCCTTACCTAGTAGAGTACCAGGTCTTGGAGCCCCAGTGGTGGCATCTGACCTAGTCTAGAATTGTAAGGGCCCTGTACAGCGGTTATTCCTTCCCTGTGGGTTGCACTGGCACCCGCTACTGCTCTAAACAAAGTTCACTTAAAGTTGTTCCTACTCCTTTCCGTCTGAGTGGTGTTCCCATTGCTGTGGTCACTGGATTTCCCTTGAGGAAGGGTGTGGGGTTTGGGTTTGTTTTATAGCAACTTTGTTATGAGTAGCTGGAGAGGGTGAGTCCAGTGTCTTCAAGCTGCAGTCCTCTCTCTAGGCTATGTATTTGAGGCTATGTATGTTTTGTTGCTGTGAATAAATTTCAGCAAATTTTCTTCTATTTCTATAAAAATGTCTTTGGGATTTTGATAGGGATTGTGTTGAATTGGCTTACTGCTTTACGTAACATAGCCTTTTAAATGATATTTCTTCCAATCCACGAGCATGAAAAACTTTTCTCTCTCTGTCTTCACGTTCATATTTTTTAAAAGATTTTATTTTTGCATAGAAATGGGGTGCAGGTCAGAGGTATGGATGCTGAGCTCATTCACCAGAGACAGAGTAGGGAGCAGAACAGGCAGATCTACTGAAGTCCACTGCTGAGGGGAGCAGCAGGCAAGACAGGAGAGGTCTGCTGCACCATATGGGTCAGCTCCCTGGCCAGGATGGAACTAGGCCCCAGCCACAATAGTACAAGAGCCCTGAAACTTATCCCTTCCGGGGCCACCAGGGAGGCCTATGTTCTTACCTGTTTCATTCAACAATGTCATACAGACCTGCCACTTTGTTTAAATTTATTCCAAGCTATGTCATTCTTTTCATTGTGCTCCTAAATGGGATTGGTTTCCTGTTTTCTCTTTCTGCCAGTTCATGATTTGCATGCAGAAATGAAACACATTTTTGAGCTACTGGATAGTGATGTGAGAAAAACCCCTATCGTTATGCATAGGTTCCGTAAGTAAGTTAGAGTATAAAGCAAGAAAGAACCCAAACCTTCTGTGTATACATCCACATGCTATATCTTACTCTTCATAACAACCTTATGTAATATTTCTTATTCTACCTCATAGAATAGAAAATTGAGATGCAGAAAAATTAACTTGTACAAGTTCACACATCAAGGTCGGCAGTATGTCTTTTATAAAGCTGTTTTTCTAATGAAAATGTTTTTAAAAAGTTAAAAATTTGATAATATAAAAATTATTTAACATGGGTAGGTATTACAATCATCATAGAAGAAATAAAACAGGCTCCTCTATTGAAGTGGTCTGCATGAATCCTATTAAGAAGTGAATTGTATTCCTCCCAAATGCAGAAATTCCAATGTTGAAATTCCAATCCTTAGTATCAAGAATGTAAGCTCATTTGTCGAGATCTTTAAAAAAAAAAAAAAAAAAAGTTAATCCAGGACCTGCTTTATTGCATTTTTAAATTTTTTTGTATTTTTTATATTTTCCCTTTAATTTATATATATTTGACATCAATTTTAATCCCCATGTATTCCCCATCACCATATCACCAGTGCACCATCACCTCAGTCCCTCATGCTCCCATCTGCCCTCAGCCTTCCCCCTCCCCCCTCCCCACCAAGTATCCCCAATTTGTCCTTGTCTTTTCATTTTTGGTTTTTGTTTCTTGTTGTTGTTATTATTACTGTTGTTGTTATTCCTTTCCTTGATCCTTATTTGGTTTCCTTATATTCCTCCTAGGGGAGGAACCATCTGGTATTTTTCTTTTGCCTTTTGTCTTATTTCGCTGAGCATAATCCCTTCCAGTTCCATCCATGTTCCTATGAATGCATCTAGTTTTTCTTTTTTGATTGCTGAATAGTATTCCATCGTGTGTATGTACCATAGAGAAGGTCTTTAACGAGGGGACTAAGTTAAATGAAAGCCCTTAGGGCAGGACTGAAAAGCAATAGGGGGACTCCTTGGTGATGCAAGGGGTGGAGCACTGCACTGTGAGACATCCACAGCCACTGCAGCAGGACTTCAATACCTGGACAGGAGGTGACCCACATGGCATGGCAGACCTCTCTTGTCTTGCCAGCTGCTCCCCTCAGCAGTGTACTTCAGACCATCTGCCTGTTCTGCTCCCTACTCTGTCTCTGGTGAACCCTCTCACCCACCCCCACCCCCACTTCCGCACCTCTGGCCTATGCCCCAGTTCTTGTATGCATAAATAAATAAATGGTTTAAAAAAACAATAGGACTGGTATGAAAGAAAGCAATACTGGGGCGGGATTCTCAGTCAGAAAGCCCTGTGATGACAGAGAAAGTGGCCATCTGCAAGCCAAAGGACAGGCCTCAGGAGAAACCAAACCTGACAGCACCAGGCCTTCTAGCCTGTGGAAAACAAATTTCTGTTGTTTAAACCATCCAGTCTGTGATAACTTACTGTGTCAGGCCTACTAGAATGACACAAACTCTTTCCTGAGTGACAATGTGAAGTACCTCCACATTGAACTACTAAAGGAACATATCAATGTCTAATATCATGCATCAAGTAACCTATTCCATGGGAATTACATTTTCTTTACTTATTTATGACTGTAAAGACCAATACAAGTTGAACTTAAAATTTCTTAATTTTCAATATTTACATGGTAAGATTTTACTTCTAACTAGGAAAGTGAAGCTCATTAGCCACCCACCATATATCATCTAAAAAGCTCATAATTCTTGCCTTAGAACATTTTCCGTGTGAATATTTTGCTCCTGCTAAGGTTATAAGATCTGTAATCTCGGCTTTTCCTCCCGTGTTGTATTTCTGCTGTCACCTATGTAATCTTCCTGACACTGGTTTACATTGCCCTAATTTGTTATTTATTCTGTTGTCAAAGAGTCAACTTTCTTGTCATCCTCCCTGTTTTAAAGTAAATCACAAATTATATGCTAATTAAATGACATACTCTATACAAATCTTCCCCACAACCCAACTCCCACTTTCCCTACTCCCATACAAATTTGTATTTATCCATAGTCCGCACTGATCTTTACTCATCACCTATCCTTTAGGTCCTTCAAACAGGTCTTCTTGCCATTCCCTGAAAAAGCCATGTTCATTGTTCCATCTTCACATCATTGCTTAATCAGGTAAGCCATGATATGAAGATCGATTCATAGTTAATACCTACTTTTTTTCCTGGTATAGAGCTACACACTTGGCATAGAGACTAGATACCAGGAACATAAAAATAATAAAAGTGCAGACATTGCTCAAAAGAGGGTGATAATCTGTGAGCAGAGTCAGATGCAAACAGAAAGATGAAGTATATGAATGAACCTGCAGTAGCAGGCACAGTGTTGCAGTAAGTGATCAGCTCTGCTTTCTGCATGAGAGAAGAGGACACAGGCAAGGAGCCTTGAAAGGTGAGCAGACATTCTTCTGGATCATAAGGAGAAAAGCCATCTCAGAGAGCAAAACAAAGTCTTCTAGAAATAACACACGCAGTGTTTGATGCTTGTCTGAATTCAGTACTCATTGACATCCTTAATAAGGAAAAAGGACTTAAAGCACCATATAAAACCATAGAAGATTAAGTAAAACACTTTTGGAGGGGAATGGCAATATAGAAATAAATTTGGAAAAGATAAAAGAATGGGTGGAGAGGGAAGAGGTGGGGAAGGGAGCCCGATTTTTTATGGTAAAGTTCTCTGGGGGCAGTGGTGGTAGCTGTGGTGCAGTGATAGACATCTGAGGAGGTGTCAACCTATTCCCCTAAATCTTATCAGTGTTGTAAGTCAATTATACTTAAAAAATCAATCAGTCAAAGAATAAGCATGCATTTATTCAGTGCAATTTTCAGAGATTTCTCTCTCTACTATGGAATGTTTCCAAATATTTTGGGGGGGTTATTTATTTTTCTCTGAAACTTAAGTAGAGTTATGCTTTTTTGTTCTGTAAACACTTGTTCCCACGTGTTTACCCTTGCTTTCTAGCATTGTATTATGCGTGAGCTACACATTGTGTATTGGGCACAGTGCAAAAGCATGTGGTTTGATCTGGCAGATTGGCCAACACCCAGGGACACTTTCAGGTTTTATTTGTATTTAAGAGTTTGTCCATTGCCCTTCCTAAGTGCTACTACCCAAGTCATTTAATCAAGAAAGAAAATTGTGGATACAAATGTTGGGCTTCTTTACCATGCTCCTCCATACATGATAAAATGTATAATTATACATCTGTTTGTAGTTTCCTATCACCACTTTATGGATTTCAAAGCAAGAAAATGTCTCTTTTTTCTGTATCTTAGTGCATTTGCTGTGCTAGTGTTTGTGTTTTTATTCTGCTTTATTGTGAAATAAGATATACTTTCAGAAAAGATAGTAAGAAACTTAATGTGATACAATTGGCAATTAAGATCTTGCTGGCAATCCTGTTGCATCAGACACATTCACTGAAACCTAAGAGGAAAATAAATTTCTTTATAAAAGATGAAAAGAATCACTTGTGTGGGAAATGAGGTCTTTCAGAGACCAGTTAGTGTAATGTACTTTTTAACATTAGGTTTCCATGGTTATATACATTGATAAAGTTTTGACATAAATGATGAAAAAATCTGCTTAACTGCAGTAAAATTCTTTCATAATACTATGGCCTTTATAAAATTAAATTAGTAAAACCCTAACAAAACTATTTTCTAATGAGTTTAGTTGTCTTATTTTAGGTTACTTACTATCTCAAACAAGGAGGTAGCAGCCTCTTTCTATAAAAGGCCAGAAATGACATAATCTTGACTTTGCAGACTTTCCAGGCTTTGTTGCAACTAATCAGTCTTGCTAGTGTAAGGCAAAAACAGGCACAGACAGCATGTAAACAAATGGATGTGACTGTGTTCTGATAAAACTTTATTTACAAATATATATGGTGGCACTAATTTAATCTAAAGGCTGAAGTCTGCTCATTCTTACTTGATTCTACAATTAAGGTACACAGTTTAGCAGGGGCTTGCCCTCAGTTCTTAAGCACATGGGTGACAAAACACAAACCAGGGAGCCCCTTTCATTTTCCAGTTTGCCAGCTAACAGTTTCATAAAATCCTTTCTACCTATGTATATTTTATTTTCATATTACCTTCACCCTGCCCTTATTCTCCTCACTTTGTTTATCTAATGAGTGTTTACCCTTATAGTTTACCTAAGTTTGCTCAAGTCAGTCTATAAGACATGTATCTTGAAATAGTCCAACTGAATGGGAACGGACCCTTTTTTTCTTTAAAGATTTATTTATGCATACAAAAACTGGGGTACAGGCCAGAGGTGTGTGGGGGTGTGTGAGGATTCACCAGAGACAGAGTGGGGAGCAGAACAGGCAGATTGACTGAAATACACCGCTGAGGGGAGCAGCGGGCAAGGCAGGAGAGGTCTGCTGCAAGGCATGTGGGTCACCTGCCTGGCGAGCTGGGGATGGCACTCCTGCTGCAGTGGCTGCAGATACTTCAAAGTGTGGTGCTTAACCCCCTGCACTACCAGGAAGGCTCTGGAAAGGGACTCTTTTATGAAACCTGATGGAGTTGAAAAATAAGGAGACTGGAGACTGGTAAAGACTAGATGATTTTGTCAAGGCCCAGGGAAGAATTAAAATTACAATGCAGGCTTTTGACACTATTTTAACTCCTGAACAATACCTTAAGGTAGTAGCAACCTATGGCTAGTAAGTAGGGGAATAAGGATGAAGTTGATGTAAGGACCGACTTAAGAAATAAATTTCCTATCTTCTGAGGCTGTAAAACTAATCAACTTCTCTGAAAGTTCATTTGCTTCCTTGCTAGGCAAGTATTCTTACACATTTACCATTCTGATTATAATTGTGTGGAATGTTATCCTTTTATCAAAATCATAATCTATATTTAGGTAAGTGATTTCTACGTAGAAGCACTTAACATGCCATGGATACAGTTTTAACCTCAAATCTGTCATTAGCAGATTTCCTCCTGGTAGCAAGTGAAATGTAGATTCCTTGAAATTCTTGACTCTTATCTGTATAGACACACTATTGGAAGTTACTAAGCCTGCTTACCGTGCCTGAGAAGAGTAATACTTATTAGGTTTCAAAATTAATTAGTTATAGGGAAAGGGATTTAACAACTGCAGAGAAAGCAGGGTCAGTGGAAGGAGATCATAAGGACAAATAGCTTCTGTCATCCCAGAAAGTCTTTTAGGTTTGTACAATTGAGTTTTAAATAATTCTTCAGAATAGAAATCTATACTATGGAGTAAGTCAGTGAGAAGACTGACACCAAACCCATCCTCTCAGGTATCATGAAGGTAGTAATGAGGTGACACATTTTTTGGTTCAGCTTTGTTTCTAGAGCAGAATTTGTCAGCATTTGAATGATACACCTCTGACTCATTTTGTAGGACTGGAGAAAGGAAATGTACGTATGTATTCATGGTTAACTTTATTAATTCAAATATATGTTAAAATCATCATTTAGAAAGACATTGAAGTGAAAAGTGGAAACTATTAAAGACTATACTAAAAGTGTTTTAAGTCTATTTTATAAAAGTCTCATACATGTAGTAGTGACAATGGCAAGTCAGACCTTGAGTTAATAGGCTAAGAAGGAAAAGACAAAGGTATGTCAGTGTGAGGAACTGCAAGAGAAAAATAGAGAAATGCTTCCTTTTTTAAAAATATTTATTTGTGCATACAAGTACTGGGGTACAGACCAGAGGTGTGAGGGGGTGAAAGGATTCACCACAGGCAGAACAGGCAGATCAACAGAGGTACACTGCTGAGGGGAGCAGCGGGCACAGCAGGAGAGGTCTGCCGCACCATGTGGGTCCCCTCCCTGGCCGGCAGCAGGGATTGAACTCGTGCTGCAGTGGCTGAGGTTTGCTTCATAGTGCGTTGCTTAACCCACTGCGCCACCAGGGAGGCCCAAGAGAAATGCTTCTAAGACAAAATCTTCCAAGAGGCTTGAAACTGTTTGCTTAAATTACAAACTCTGAAATCTCTCAAATAGAAATTGACAATGCCATAAGATTCATTTTTGGTATTTTATATGCTTCTCCTGAGCATATGAAAATATGACTTCTTACAGTCTATAGAAATGCATCTAAAAACATCCACAGGCTTATTTTCCTAGTGTACTGGTTCCCTCTGGTAATTTCATGAGCTGTGGTAACTACAGACTGAACACGTGCATATATAATTAGATGTGTATATTATAATTAGAATAAAAAATAACCAAATTTGTTAAAGATGCACCTTTGTGTTCACTGTAACTTGCCTTAAAATTTACATAGTAATATTTAGCAAATACACCATAAAAAGTAGAGTCCTAGACCGTAGGTTTGCTGAGGATCTTTAACATAAACTGGTTCAACTTCCATCCAGTCATTGAACTGCTTCTCTCCATGTAACATACATAGCATAGGTGTGTAAATGTAGCTTTTAAAATTTACATTAGTCATTTAAAGAGCCAAATCAGATAAATACCAACATAACAAGAGTTTATGTGATTTGGGATATTCAAATTTCTTTTTTTGCCTTTACCGGTAACTTTGAAATTAGAAAGTCAAATCCAAAGACTGAAAAATAAGACAAAAAATTCCTTCTTTCATGTCTTTCTATAGGTTCTTCCCCACAACCCCAAGTATAACCTTTGACTTACTAAAGTCTAATTCCTCTTTTCTAGTACAAACTTTTAAATACATGAAGTCATTCTTCATTTGGTGCTAGAGTCTTTTACCAGATAAACAGGTTCCTTCTAACTCTCTTAATCTCCATCTTGATTATATTAATATTTTATAAGAAAACAGCAAAATTAAGGTCTCCCTGGTGGCACAAAGGTTAAAGTCTCAGCATAATCAAGTTAACACCAGCCACTCCCCGGCCAGGGAGGTGACCCACATGGCACAGCAGACCTGTTCTGTCTTACTTGCTGCTGCCCTCAGCAGTGCATTACAGCAGCTCCTTCTGTTCTGCCTCACATTCTGTCTCTGGTGAGTCCTCTCACCCCCCACCCCCGCACCTCTCGCCTACACCCCACTTCTTGTATGCATAAATAAATAAAAATAAATCTAAAAAAAGAAAACAGCAAAATTAGTAAACCAAAATACATATTTTTGGGGAATAGTAGAAATTTGCAATTTGGAGGGCTAGCATTTAGGATAGAAACTCAATGTATAGATGAGCAACCCAGGTCAGGATTTCTTATACAGAGAAAGAAAAGGCTGAGGCAAAGATGTTTGGGGTAGGTAGGTAACTGGAGGTAGGTAAAAATCGACCTTTATCATTCCTGTCAAACAGGGTTCTACTTCCTAAGGCTTCTTGGGATGTTAATGGTTTGGCTCAGTTCAAGGGTTTGCTTCTGTTTCAAAGGATCGGCAAACAGTTTTTCTGCTGTGACTTATTTGGGCCCTATTTTAAAATGGCTCCAGTGATGTCATCTTCATAAGTATGTAAATATCAGACATCCTCTATGGTTTGCTTGGATTTGGGGATGGGCCACGTTTCACTGGGGCTCTCCTTGGTCTTTCTGAATTTGTCTCTATTGTGTAATGTTACCTGCTGTAAAATGTGCCTTTTCACATCTTCTGAATGTTTTCGCAAATCAAAGCACATGTAATCCAGTCTTTCATATGAAGTCACTTTGTCTCTTCTCATCAGTCATGTTTCACCTATTTTCAAGATACAGCATTCAGAAGTGATACTTTATGTATCACTTACATAATTTTTCAATTACATAAAGCAATTTTTCATTACATAAACCAAAGCCAAAGTATAGGCTTTGGTTTGATGAAAGTAAAATACAAATTTAATCAGTAGGAAATTGGAGCCCTAAGGAGGAATTTGGACAGTAAACATAAAGAGTTATTGACCAGTTCAGGAGAAATTACATCATTCAAACACAGGGAGGAGAGAGAAGAAAAACTGCAACTGCAGTCAACTATAATACTATTAAAAGTATAGATCAACTCTCTGATCTATAAATTCTATCACTAGTCTTAGGTGTAATTTGTCCTTTCCAATATTCATTCTGTTCTTTTTTTTAAAAATGCATACAAGAACTTGGGTGTAGACCAGAGGTGTGGGGGATGCGAGCATTCACCAGAGACAGTGGGTAGCAGACAGGAGGATCTATTGAAATATACTGCTGAGGAGAGCAGGGGGTGATACAGAAGAGGTCTATGGTGCCATGTGGGTCAGCTCCCTGGCCAAGGATAGACAGCCTCAGTGGCTGGTGATAGCTTGATAACACTGAAACTTAACCCCTGCACCACCAGGGAGGCTCTCATTCTACTCTTCAATATAAAGATCATTCTTTTCTATGAAATACATGGGTTTTTCTTTCTTTTTGTCATGTGTCATGATTTATAATTTGTTCTTCCCTTTCATTGTTTGTTCTAAATAACAAAAAAATGTAACGCTTAATCAGAGATTTATATTTTGCTACAGTACTTGAGTAGATTCATTTCGTCAATCAGAACTTAGTGAATACTTACTGTGAATGAGGTAATTTTCAGAGATGAGTGGAACTAGGTATTAGTACCTTAAAGCTTATATAATCAGTAGTAGTAGTAACTGTCTCTAACAAGAAAAGGCATGAAAATACTTATTTAGAATCCAAAACTGTAAAGTACAATTTTTTAAAATCTGAAAATATCTCAAAATTCAGGGGTAAGAACATAATATTTTCAGGATGTAATTGCCAAACATTATAAAAAATTTTTATAATCTTGGTTACAAGTGTTTAATTACTCTTAAATGGCAGTAAATATGTAATGTTATATAGAAAGATTGGGGAATCTTTCCTGTAACCTATTTGATTTAAATCTGTTTTTATCATATTTATGTTAAACTATAGAAAACATGAAACTTTACATGTAGGTCTATCTGTTCTTAAAATAAGATTAATAGCTTATGCCATACAAATGCAGCTATTCTGTATAACTATTTCATGTGATTGCCTGTATGTATGAACTATATAGTTGATTAAATTCATTTACTATCTCTAGCACTAGGTGCTAAGATATGAAGAGAACCAGAAAGGTACACTAGCTGTTTTTCTGGAGTTTGCATTCTAAGCAAGAAAAGCTGTTACTCAAAGAAAGAAATTTAAAAGTAGAGATTATGATTTTTTTTCATGCACTTCTCAAAAGGTGTTATGACACCATGTAGGGTAACCAAAAGACCCTTAGGAGAAATCGATTTCCTTCATAATACTAAGACATTTGCCTTTTACTCTATGTTGCTACTTGCACTAATGATGGAAGCAACAATGGGCAAAATTCCAGGTACCTTAGTATGACCCAAGGAAGCACCTGACCCACCTGTGCCAGCACTACTGGTGTTTGTCACTATCAAACAGTCACAGTAAAAAGAAGAGAAAGCTGATTGCGCTAAAGAATGTACTCGCTAGACTATGCACTCCAATATATGTGAACTACAATATTTCTACAATTTGTAAAATAAGGATGAATCTAGACTTCGTGAAATAAGTCTGATGGAGGTACTGCTTGACTTCACTCAGATGTGGTATAGAGAGGAACATTAGTAAACAAACAAAACAAAAATAAGATTTTAGACTTTAAGATCAGTTAGTGATTGCCAGATGGGAAGGGAGAAAGAGAGTATGTAAATCAGAGAACAGGAATCAAGTGTATGGTAAAGAATAGAACTGGACTTTAGTGTTGAACTTAATGTAGTATATACCCTTGCTGATTTTTAATGGTGCATGTCTGAAATTTATGTTATTTCATTTAATATGCCCTTGATGAAGCAGTAACAATTATTAATTTAATCAAATCTAAATTCTGTACACATATTTTCACTGAACAAATGATGAAATGAAAAGTATTCATAAAGTAATACTCAGGAATTATGTTTTCCTTGGAGAATAAACACCTGAGTATCTGTTTAATTTTTAAGTTGAACTAGTCGCTATTTTCACAAACACCATTTTTATTTTATTGAAGAGCACCTAATAAACTAAGGCTACTTACTTGGGCTTTTAAAATACATCACCCCAGAAGTAAAAAAGTGAGCATGTTATTTAGAAAACTCAGAACTTATAACCAATAATAAATATGGTGGTTAGGGGCAAAACTAAAATTAGAGCTTGAAAACTTACCTCTTACCATGAAGTTGAAAATTTCCCAATACTTGAAGACTTTTCTAGTGAGACTGATGGTTACATTAACAACTGTAATTAATATTTCACACTTTTCAGAATGATCAATATTTAACATCAAAAAGTATCTAAGGATAAAAGACGCATTCAAACTACGAGTGACTATATTGAATATAACTGAGTATGTAAAGTTCACTGATACTATTTCAGATTTTACATTGCAATTAATCTTTAAGGTATTACCACTTGTCATCATTTTTTTTTGGTAGTATCAGGAAAATACAACCATAATTATCTGGGGGAAAAGCTATTAAAATACTCCTCCACTTACATAAAGATATTTGTGTGAGGCTCAATTTTCCTCAAATTCTTCAAAAACAATATATTGCAAGAAACTATACTGAGAATACAACAATCATCTATTAAGGCAGACCAAGACATAAAGAGATTCTTTAAAATGTAACACATTCCTCCCTTCCTAATTAACTTTAATTGCTTTAATACATGTTATTTTTTATCAAAATGTTTAGTTTCTTATGTAACTTATTTTTATTTCTAAAACATTTTAGATTTTTTAGAAAGTACATATTTTATATATTAAATATCAGTGCTATAATGCACACACAAAAAAAGCTCTTTGGAGTTTTCAATAGATTTTTAGGAATCTAAGGAATTTCTTTTTAAGATTAATTTATTTATGCAATAAGAATTGGGATATAGGCCAGAGGTGGGGTAAGAGGATTTACTACAGAGTGGGGAGCAGAACAGGTGGATATACTAAAATACACTGCTGAGGGGAGACAGGAGAGGTCTGCTGCACCATGTGGTCGGCTCCCTGGCTGGAAATTGAACTCATGTCACAGAGGCTGGTGTTTTACTTGATAGCACTGTGTCTTAAACCTCTGCACCACCAGGGAGAACCCTAATCTAAGGCATTTTGGAACTAAAAGTGTGAGAACCATTCATTTATATTCATTCCTGTTGCCCTTGTTTTTTTGTTTTTTAACTTTTATACCTGCTCTTTTATTTTTTTTAATTTTATTTTTTTTTAATTTATATACATTTTACTTCTATTGTAATCCCCATGTATTCCCCATCACCATATCACCAGTGCACCATCACCTCAGTCCCCCATGCTCCCATCTACCCTCAACCCTCTCCACCAAGTGTCCCCAATTTGTCCTTGTCTTTACATTTTTTATACCTGCTCTTTTAAATACTGAGCTTAGTGCAACCTTTGTCCTACCTTTCATTGATGGCTGGCGTAGAGCATCCATTCTAGTCTTCTATCATGTTATTTTCAGTTTTCTGTTTATATTTCTCACCACATGGTGATGATCCATATTTTCTCTCATCAGCGTCCTACTTTTTCTTGTGCTTAAACTGGCTTGCCAGAGTTCATATTCATGATCATTAGCTTATTTTATGTAATCTTTTTCTGCCATGCTCACATGAATCTGAAACAGTACTTGAAAGAGTTTTAAGACATTGGTAAGTCTCCTCTCCATTTACTTTTCTTCCTCAATATTCTCCTGATTGAATTTTTGTGCTTTTTTTTTAAAGTCCATCCCTTGGGAATGCAATGAGAATGGGAAAGCAATTGAGTCATGTAATATTGTAATATCCTGAATCATCATATTGTAAAATTCCTGAAATTATTTGACTAGAATCTGCCTTCTGCAGTGAATGATTAAATTGGTTGGCCAGTTAGGTGAGTTGCTCTGAGAATTTGGATTATTGTTCATCAGATATTCACACCCTCCTCCTAGCTTTGTAGGCAGAATGTATTTCCCTGGTCCTTTGATGTTAGGCTTGGCTTTGGTCAAAGGGTATTAGCGGAAGCAGGGAAATCAGTGGATTTATATGCATTGGCATGGTGTGTGCTTTTGAGATGTGCTATAAGAAAAACATACCCCATCTGGAACAACCTACAAGCCACACCTGCAGCCAAGTTTAGCTAAGTGACAGCTTGAAACAGAGCTAGTCAAGTGAACCCAGCTTTAATCATAGAGTCCTGACCTTCCTTCCCTTACACCACTTATGTTAGAAAATGTATAATTGTAAATCCCTTCTCTGCTCCTTTGAACAAGTCTTTTCAAAAATCTCTTGCCAATTTTAGTTCATGAAATATATATCTCTTTGAAAGATAATGTTCAAGGAGGATAGAGCCTCTACCAGTTTCTGTGGAGGGGAGAAACTTAACTTTGGCAGTCACCTTGTTTCAAATTATAAAATAACCTTTCATCACGGTCCCTCTTTGTGCAAGGTCAGATAGCAAACACAGGACATAGAAGATCAACCTGCTCCAGCTTTAGAAGTTCTGTAATGCTGGCTTCCCTGGTGGCCTAGGGGGTGACGTTTCAGTACTGTCAGCACCATGGTATCACCGCTATGGCCTGAGTTTGATTACCGGCCAGGGAGGTGACCCACATGGCATAGCAGACCTCTCCTGCCTCGCCTGCTGCTCCCCTCAGCAGTGTATTTCAGTAGGTCTGCCTGTTCAGCTACCTAACCTATCTATGGTGAATCCTCTTACTCCCTGCACCTCTGGTTCATCTATGCCATCCCCCACCCCAAAATTCTGTAATCCTTTGTTTCTATGAAGTTCAGACTGAGTTCCCATATTTCTCCCCATTATAGTCTTCCTTGCCTGTTTAACTCTTCCAAATACAATTTTTTGCTCTAACAGATGAAAGTTTATGTTATAGGACATTACATTTGGAGAAGATTCTTACCTAGAATTACCTAGATTGCTGTAACCATTGAGTAAGAAATTGGTTGACTGGTTGATTCATTTATGCTTATATACTTCTTGTATTATTTGAGGTGACCTTAAAATAAAAGAAAATAGGAAAGTGAAAAGAAGGATATGGAGAGGATATAAAGG
This sequence comes from Galemys pyrenaicus, assembly GCA_019455555.1. Taxonomy (NCBI): domain Eukaryota; kingdom Metazoa; phylum Chordata; class Mammalia; order Eulipotyphla; family Talpidae; genus Galemys; species Galemys pyrenaicus. The sequence goes on from JAGFMF010011611.1 coordinate 5,007,923, forward strand.
TTGGGGAATAACGGCAAAGAAGGAAATAGCTTTGTAAATAACAATGGTTTTGTTCTATAGACTATCCAGTCTACGAACAATTACTGTAGTTAAGCATGGACTTGGATCAGAATTCATCTTGGCAGTTGTGACTGTAGCAGTGATTGTCTACAGTTGGAAAGAATACTGGTACATTAGAAGAGAGAATGCCAGATATACTAGTATTCAGCTCTGGTAGGAGACTTTTATCTGGGGTCAATAAAGTGCTTTCAGAGATTTAGCCAACCGTGCAGATATAATTGTATGAAGTAATTTGGTTTTAGTACCCCTTGGTAAAAACTGAGATCATTTTATTAGATAATGTTTCTATATAGGTGTTTCTGTCTAGAAACAATAAGTCCACCTATCTTTCTGTTGCTACTAAATACAAGAAGAGATAGGACAATCAAGAGGACTCTATCCCTGAGGAATGGGGTCATACTTCTAGAATGAGCATCCTATTGAGTAGACTCAAGTGGCATTATGTATGCACTAAACATACACAGTATCTGAACTTTATGTACTAGATAATTATCAAAATCCCCACATAAGGGATATGGAAATAGATAAATTACTGACTTGGCCAAAGTTTATTTGACTGTGAATTCCATTTATGTTTGCTAGGTTAGATTGTTGGTTTTTTGTTTTGTTTTGGTTTTTTTGGGGGGATTCATCACTACTAAGTTTTAAATCATAAAATCGTAAAAATTGCAATGCTCTCAGATACTATTAGTAAGTCTACTTCAAGGTTCTAGCAAATTAATTTCTGCTAAAAGTCATTGCATCTGCTTTGTGGCTGCCTAAAGTAGTGTAAGTCTGACTGCACAAGACTGGTTTGTGGGCTTACAAAAGATACCTAAACAGCTCTGCAAGAAGAGTCTGAGCTACAAATCTTTGATAAACCCAAAATGCTTATTTTTACAAACTCTACTGACTTAAACTCAGAAAGGGGTTTGAGTCACCCTCTCTTGAGTAAGGTACTGCTGAAGTCCCATGACACCCACAAACCAGAAGGTCTGGGAATATATGGACCCGCTCTTGCTATATATTTTTGTAATAAAAACAATACAAAGAGTAAGCCCTACAGCAGACTACAGATTTAGTGAATACTAATAGTGTAGGATACTGCCTCTCAATTCTAACAAATATATCCCATGAATTCAGGATATTAATAGGAGAACCTGGGGGAGGAGGGTATATAAAAACTTTGTACTTTTTGCTCAATAAAACTAAAATCACTGAATACAATAATGTCTATTAATTTTTAAAACTAACACTGAAGAAAATTATGCTTGCTCTCAAAATTGTGTGAAACATCTCAAGGTATCTGAAAATATTCTGAACTCCAGATCTTAATCTTACACTTTGATATTTTCCCAGTTTCAGTTTCCAATTAAAAACAAAAAATATATAATAAATTAGAATAACACTTGGGAACTTTCTACAGTTTCAGTTTTAATATTGACCTCCATGAAGAAAGGTCTGTTTGTAATGTTGCTTTTGTAAAGGGTAAGACATTCCATTATGAAAGGGAAAGGAAAATAATTTCTCGAGATAGTTGTCAAAAGCAGTTTGTTAGTAATCTAATAAGAAGCACATTACTCGTAATTATGTTAGGTAACTGGGCTTAAGCCAGGCAAGTAATAGAGGTTTTATTTCTTTTTTCTAACCTCATTACTATATTAAAAAAATGCAATCTGACAATCTGGGTTTAATTGCACTCGTTTTAGGTCTCTTCTCTCCACTCCCTCTCTTACCACCTTTGCTTTCTCAGCACTTTCTTCTCCATGATGCCACCATGAAAGAAGGATTTATGCAGAGAACCACAGCTGCGGGTTTCAGACTTCATTTTTATGCTGGGTCATATCCAGATAATGCTATACTTTGACTCACAGCGCTTGGAATGGTGCTTAGTGGTAAAACAAAATTCAAATTGCTTAAAATTATTTTGTGTTCTTTGGCTTTCACACTTTCCTCTTGCTCCTCAAGAGACCTAACCATCCAACCAACTGCCACCAAAAACAACGGCATCCAAAATGACAATATTTGTGTAACATGAACATGCAACGCGATCCTTCAGTAGGATTTTGTTCATTGTTCACCAGTCACATTTATCTTCCCTCTGTGCTGAAGGGGCTTCCTGATAGCTAATGCTGGAGTACTTGGAGAAGCAAGTTCTCACATCCTGTTCATTTTACATCCCTCTTGGTATCTGGAACAGCAAAATCCGTATATATTTCGAAGATACATATTTGAAAAGGCTAGAACCTTGGAAATACACATGCAGACTCCCTCTTAGATGTCTAAGTAAAATAAAGCATCAAAACTACCCTGTACCTCTGTAGTGTCTTGAACACATACATACCACATCCTACCTAAGGAAACAAGGAGTGTGAATTCCTGCTCAATTTTAAATTCACACAATTGAGAGCATCTTTCTGGAGTCAGAATGAAGGTGGAATATTGCATTTGGAAGAAAGACCCTGCAGTATTTGGTGGCATAGTCCCACATTCAGAGCTTAGTTTTTAATTTAATTTTTTTATTCTGGCCTATTTCCTAAAATGCACCCTTCATTCAATCTTTATACAGGGTCAGAATGTTAATTGGTGTTCTCCCAGAACTCTCTGGATAGGATGTCGTAAAAACTTTGCAAGTTACCTAAGGATTCAACAACCTCACGATCTTGTGACAGACACATAGGCAGTGTCTGCGCAGGAGACAACACACCATACATAGGACAACTACACAGAAGAAAATTACTGCAGGGGACACAACAGACCCAAACCCCACTTTCTTGATCCCACAGTCTGTGATTGCTATGCCTGGAGAATCATTTATAAACCCCCGTGTGCAGAGCATCTGGGCGATGAATGAATCTGGAGTGGTTTCAAAGCACCCAGAGATTTGTCACCCCTGCATCCTACAGCAAGGATGAACACCAGCCCATGTTCAAAGCCAGAGTGCAGATGTGTCCTTCAAGTGACCCTAGAAACTTCTGGCCCTCTGGCTGCCATCACTGCTTCACTTTTTATGATAGACTAATCATACATTCTCTTTCTTCCTCCTGTCATATTGAAAAAAAATATACTCTGTGGAATAATAAAAAACACTGAAGTTTCTAAGTTATGCTTTCTCCCCTTTTTTCTTACTCATGTTTTCATTCCTTCCTGCTTCATCTTGGTTTTACTACTGAAAATTCCCTCTCTATAATGGCTAACTTAGTCTTTCTGTCATCCACAGTCCAAAGAATCATCTCTATTACCTTTGGATTCTTTATCTTTCCTGGTTTTATAAATAATCCTTCTTAATTTGTTTACACTTAATTATTTTCCAGAGTTTCTCGGCTTTCTTTTATTCCTACCATTTTCCTATTCTTGCATGTTTATACTTTTTCAATTACATATTCATTTCTTCTGCTTTATCCTTTCCCTTTGTTTTACACTTCCAAAGATAACAAAATCTCCGTGGCAACTGACTTCAATCATGTGGATGATTTTGGAAAGAACTCAGTGTTTTTAAAACAATTCCTCTTCTTTGACAGGTGCATCAAATAGGGTATTCAGTTCGGTCTCTGAGTCCAGAGAATATATGCTTTCCTAAATAAATTTACATGTTGACTGGAAGAAGTCTCAGTAAAAATATGACAGACGTACAAACTGTATGAATTATAGGAACACCTAAATAGTCAGTGAGGATGAGAAATAGACTTGAATATGGAGAAAAACCAAAGCAGAATTCTAAATATTCACCCAATTCAGGAAAAGAAATAGGTTTAGAGTATATTATAATGAGCTCTATTCTCTTTCTCCTTTGTTCCACTGATGGAGGAGCAATGAAATATCTCTCTCTCTTGCTCTCTCTCTGTTTTCAGTAATAGGGTAGGGACATTAGTAGATTTTCAGCGGATGATCCTCTAGACTGTATCCCATAACCAAAGCATATCCCTTGAAACTGAATTTTTATCATCTTCTCACAAATTTATGCACAAAAGAGCAGAATAACTCAGTCTAATTTTAATATCTGTTGAACATTGTTTACATGAGAAGTTGATGCTGTTTGCAGGCTTGAAGGAGCTCTATGCAAGAGATGCTGGCAGAACTGCTCAAGTACTCATCTATTCACAATATTTTAACTCTGGCACCAAATGTTTTAATCATTAAAATCTCAAAGCCTTCTACTTGGGAGGTACTTTAGAGACCATGCTTTCTGCAGAGTCAAATCACCTGCATATCTCCAGACATAAGTAGACTTTTAAATTTTTTTCAAGATATACCAGGACTCAGAGTTTTAATATGTACCATTTATTCCTGTGGCAGACCCTCCAAATGTGTCCACATCCTAATACCTGTGCATATGTTGTGTTACATGGCAAAGAGGAAGCTATGTAGTGATTGGAATTACAGTTGGTAATAAGCTTATCTTAAAATAATGAGACTGTCCTGGATTATCTGTGTCAATACAATGTAATCACCAAGGCTCTTAAAAGTAGAAGACAGAGACAGAGAGGAAGAAAGAATGATGTTGACACAATGTGAGCTGGGTTTTTCTGGCAATTTCTCTCTGAAATGGTTTGCATTATGTATCTTCCTTTCCCCCAACATGTGGATAACCTAGCCCACAGTATCTCAGAACATGACCCTATTTGGAATAGGGTTATTAAACGTAATCAAATAAAAATGAGTCATATCAAATATGATTGGTGTCTTTATAAAGAGGAAATTTGGGAACACAGTTATGCACAGAAAAAAACTACGTGAAGAGACACAAGAACACCATTGTGAGGGTGTTGCCAACAAGCCATCAGAATCCAGGAGAGACACATGGAACTGATTCTATCTGTCCCAGAAGCATTCAAATCTGCCAATATCTTAGCTTCAGACTTCCAGTCTCCAGAATTATAAGACAATATATTTCAGTCACTTCAAGCCACCAATTTTGCAGTGCTTTGCTTTGGTAACCCCAAGAAACTAATACACTAGCTTGCAAGAAGGAAGAGAGCCGTGAGCCAGTGAGAGTGGGCAACATCTAGAAGCTAGAAAGGGAAACTCTAGAGTCACAGAAAGGCTAAAGTCTTACTGATATCTTGATTTTTGATAACTTGTGTATAGAGTAAATGTTTGCCCTCCCCCCCATACCACACATTTTTGTCTGAGAGTCCCCACGTGACTGTCTGGAGATAGGATATGTAGGTGAGGGATAATAAAAGTGAAGCATGGTCCAGTGTGCGGTGGGAGGGCAGGTCCCTCATAGCAACAGAGACCATGTGAGGATATAGAAATGGTGCCAAATGCATGTCACAGAGCGTGCTCACAGACAGCAAATGGGCCAGATCCTGACCTTAGGCTTTCTAACCTCCTCCTTTGTGAAAAAATGCACTTCTGTGGTTTAAACCACAATGTCATTAGAATTTTGTTATGGCAGCCTAAGTTGACTTAGACACCCAATAGAACCAATTTTGGAGTTCTGACTTCAATAACTCTAAGATAATAAATTTGTGTTCTTACATTTTGACAATTTTTTTTACAGCGGTAATGAGAAGCTAATACATTCCCTGTCATTAGGTTTCTAGTGATGTCTTTTCTAACACATAGATCTTGATGAGCTATGTGCTAGTCCTTCTTTTAGTTCTCTTTACTTAAAATCACTTTAGTTAGAGCATCCCTGTAGAACTTAAATCAGTAAGGTGGCAAATAGGAGTAACAGAGATCCAGGAATTAACAAGTTCACTATGTACTTAGACATAGCACTGCACAACCATTACTGCCTCCATTTCACAGGTTAAGGTTTTGTTTATTTTGCTTTAAGAAAACTTAAGACAGTTATAACATAATTCTTACCAGAAGAACCTGTTGATTTGGTAACTCTAAAGCTCTATGAATACAATGTATCAGGGGGGAAAAAGCTCAATGATATGGTAAATTACTGCTATTTATGGAATATTTCACACCTATAATTTTGTCTGAAGGCTATAAATTTTTTCCTGCTGCCCATGAAGCATGCATAATATAGAGAATTGGTATTTTAAAGATCAAGATAGAAAATATACCTTGACAGAGACTGAGGAAAATTAATACAAATAGCCAAAGGTTCAAAATGATGTGAAAACTACTAATATTTTAGCACCAACCAGCAGTTCTAGAACATACAGTAAAGCCCAAAATACACACTGCTGGGATTCAAAAATTTGTACTCAGGAAATTTGTAGCTTAGGTATCCTCAGGTTTCTTCCAGTTCTACCATGTAATAACTGAGTAGCTTTGAGCAAATATTTAACTCTTTTTTAAATGTTACCACCTTTAAGCTTTGTAAGTCAAATAACTTTTCATTTTTATATTTTAACTTCACCAATCTATTTATGGAAAAGTTTTACTTAAGATTTTAGTTTATATAAGGTACTTGGCACCATGATAGCATAGCATGAGCTCCTACACTTAACTACTGTTAACATCTCTACAGCAGATTGTATCAATTTGCATCTGCTGAATAACAAAGAAGACACATCACAAGGTATATTTGCTTAAAATAACTCGTTTTCTCAGCTTAGAGTCCTTTAAGCTTACTGGGTGGTTGTTTCATCTGCGTAAGTTCAGTAAATTCTGCTGTGCTTGTGTCTGAGGAGGGTTGATACGGTGGGTAACTTGGGATTGCTTTAGTTTCATATATGACATACTGAGCCAGGGCACTGGGGATATTTGGTATCTAGCCTGGACTTCATTTCATCATGTGGTTATAAATCACAGATTTCCCAAGTATAGCAAGAGGGCTATATAAACATGTGTTTTTAAACCTCTATCAGTATCATTTGGTCAGTGTCCCATATCATTTAGTCAGTGTCCCACTGACCAAATCAGTGTCAGCTTAAAGATATCAGGGTGGGTACGGCGAAAGGCCTTGAATGGAAAGGTATCATTTGTGATAATTTCTGCAGTCAATCACAAATTTGATAGTCATATATACATATTACACATTATTCAACATCTCCTTGAAATGTCTTCCATGCCCCTTTATTGCTTATTCACTAAAGTTTTATTACTTAGTGATTGAAATTACTTTCCAATGAATTACTGAAGCCTGACTATTAGAGATCATCTCTAACTGTCCTTTTCCTTTTCCTTTTTATATTATCTAGTCAGTTACTGATTTCATTGGATTATATCTTATGCAAAACTCTTTAACCATCCACTCTCTTTATCTTCACAGCTACCACCCAGACCCACACCATGCTCACCATCTTGCCTGAAGAGGTAAATTGCAAACAGCAATAGCAATCTAAACAGTGTCTGCATCCCTTTTTCATCTATTCACTCTGTTCCTCATAGTAAAGCTAATATTTTGAAAATTGAAAATGCAGGCCTCCCTGGTGTCACAAGGGATTAAGTCTCAGCAGTATGACGCAATTTGCAGCCCTGCAGCATGAGTTCAATCCCAGGCTAGGAAGCTGACCCACATGGTGCAGCAGACCTCTCCTGTCTTGCCTGCTGCTCCCCTCAGCAGCATATTTCAGTAGATCTACCTGTTCTGCTCCCCACTCTGTCTCTGGTGAATCCTCTCACTACCCCACACCTCCGGCCTATACTCCAGTTCTTATATGCATAAATAAATGAAATAAATATTAATAAATAAATAAATAATGAAAATGTGATTATATCACCTCACAGATGAAAACCTTCCACTGGACCAAGAAGTTTGAAAATCTTGGATCATATATGGAGAAAATATAGACAAGAAGACAAATTTTCAAGAAGGTAGGTGATGATAAAACTTGGAAAACCTGTCTGTGTAGGTGTGTGTTTATAGAGGTTTTTGAGGCAAGAATATCTGTCTATATTTATAAGTAAAAACCCTCACAAATTGGAAAGGGAGGAAAAAAAAACCAAGGGAACAAAGTCCAGGAGGAGGCAGAAAAGACAGAATCAGAGCATAGTTGGGGGCCTGGGGTCCAATGACATAGGCTAGTTCATGTGTTTGTATTTTACTCAGTAGAAAATGAATGCACAGTGCCTGGAAAATAGTATGTAATTAAACAATTGTTAAATAAATAGTTACCTAATAAGGGGGTTGATGAGCAAAATGACATAATACTATCTGTTTTCCAAAAATATATATGGCTTAGTAAGAAAAAAATAAAAGATTAAAGAAACTAGTTAAGCTTTCCATACATTATTATTATTAATAATAAATGAATGGTAACAGCAAGACTAAAACACAGACCAGGACTATAGAAAGGAGAATAAATGGTGTCAGGGAGACTCTTCACAACAAGGTAATCAATTAGAAGGTTTTATCAGCACCTGAGTGAGAAGCAAGAGAGAGATGTGAGAGCTGCATTCAGGCAGGAAGCAGTTTCTAGACCGCCACCGAACATTATTAAAGGAAGAGAGGAAGAAATACACTGGTAAGTTGTTGATAAGAAAATGATCAATTCAGTTTTAGATCTCTTGGGTCTGGAATCAGAGTGTGTTTCCATGTTCTGATGGTTACAAAACATCTAGGAGAAGGTTTCCTTATTCCCATGTTCTTCATCCTACTTTTTCAGTCCAGGATGCCTTTGCTCTATGCCAGTTATTTAACTTATTCAACATTTAGGACATCTCTTAGATAATCTTCATATGCCCAGTCAGATTTTACCACTCTCTCACATTCCCTTTGATAATGCTTGGTTTATATCCATTTTTCACTAGTAAGTACACAATGTCTTATGTTACACTGAGTTTACTCAACTCTCTCATTGGACTACAAACTCCGTTAGGTGAAAGGTGAAAACTAAGAAATCATCTCTTATTACATTTCTATAATTCTTCCACATTTATCTCAAGGTATTAGAACATATATTTACCTAAAATTATTATTAGCATCTATTAAGTATTTTAATAATGAGAGAAGAAAAGCACTGAGTACAAGTCATAAAACCTCATCTCTAATCCCAATTCTTCACTAGTTGGCTTCATTGCTTGGAAAAAGGCAAGAAAAAGTCCTTTACTGGCTACTGTTTTTAGTTTTGACTATTATATAGGTACAGAAAATACCCTGATCTAAAGGAATCAAAAGAAATACAGTACTGCCATAGAACACTGCAGTGAAATAGCAACCTTGCCAGGTCCCAGTGCAAACTTCTGAAGCCTATAATTATTCATCCAGGTGCACTCCTTTGCAGGTAATAAAATGCACAAAGGCCATATCTAACCTCTAGGGAGTCTGCTTAGTTATCCACTCTTTATACCCAGGCTCACTTAAACAACTCTGCAACAGTTCTCCACGCAGTCTAGAAAAGAATAGTAGATGCAAGAGGGCCTACCACATTTGACCACAAAATTTGGAGTTTAAGTATATACATGATGGAACTTCCTGTCTTGAGAAGGTAGAGAAGATTCATCTCTCTCCTTGTTCCTATCACTAATACAAATACACATTCTGAAACTAACCTGCAAAACAAAGAAAACATCTTTGGATTCTGGAGGAGATGACGTCCAAGAGAAACAAGAAACAGCTGTAGAGAGAAGCTTGAGGGGAAATCTTGGCGAAGGGAGCATTAAAAATGTCTTGAACAGAAAAGAGGTCTGGTCAAGGTTAAATTTGGCTGGAGCCCAGTCTCTCCCTGGATGGGCCAGTGCTTAGGGAAGCTATGTGAAGTGCTTTACAGAAGCACATTTTGTAAGGTAAAAGAAGGGAGAAATTCATTGCAATCTTCTGTGAAATAATCAGTTTGAACAAATGATAGTGGGAAGGCAAACTGTAGGGGCTGATTGATTTTAACGGCGAGCAAAGACAGTCACTTTGTCAAGCTGTTGTACCTAGTAGCAAAAAGAAAGAAAAACATTTAGAAGTACCCTTTGGGGTACCTTGTAATTTTCTGCAATGGGAAAGTTCTTAATTTCTTTGTAATACTGCCCCTTGGCCCCTTTTTTTCCTTATTAATACTAACCGCCATTTTTTAAATTTAAGAAAAAACTAAATCGAATGATTAAATTGTTTTCTATTCGTGTGACTGGAAGATTTACATTCCCTTTCCTTAGCTGTAAAAACAAGCATTAACGTATAGCAAAACTTTTTCATTTTCGCTACCAGAGGAATTTTATCTTTCATATTAAAATTACAATGTCGTTTATAAAATTACATTTTATGCAGTGACATTTGTTTTCCATGAAAGTGAGTATCAGTTTGTGATAAGTACAATAAGATATAATGAAAATATAATAGCATATGGAATTCTGGTACATAATTTGCAAAGCTTGAATAGTTAACAGTGCCTACCAGGTGCTTCCAGAATCACAATACAATAAAACACCATCCCCAATAGACACAGAGGTACCAGATCGAGTAGCCAAGGGTATAATTCTGTTAAGATCATGTATATTGTCCATTGCTACCCTGGAGAAAGAACATCTTTCAATTCTTCTTTGGATGTATTCTCATTTCCGTGTCTTTTCCATACCTGCTGTTAAAAATCAAAATCCTCTCTAGTGTCTCTCAGTTAACCGGTGGTCAGTAAAATCTCCTCCAGCTATCCCCTGAATCTACCCTCTTAACCCACTCCATTGCCCTAGCCGAGTAGCTCGGCACGTCACTATCACAGTAAATTCCTAGCTGACCCCTGAGTCTCTGGTTTCATCCCTTCAAAGGATCCTTTACAGAATTAAAAAAAATAAGTGGTCTTTCTAAAGCATGCATTTTATCATATGTTCCTTCTGCTTAAAACCTTCAGTGGTTTTGGTTGCTTTTAGGATAAAGTATAAAGCCTAAGGCAATGCCCTCTGCTTTTACAGGGTGACTCCTGGCCAAGTTTCTGAGGTTTTCTCCTGCTGGGATTCCCTTCACATCCAGTGCTGCCAGGCTTGACTACTTGCAGTTTTAACCACTGGGCTCGCTGCTCATACCTTCTTCTCTTTGCACAGGCGCTTTCCTTATTTTGAACATTCACCCCTTGCTTCTATTCTTTCTCTTACTAGTGAATTTTACTGTTTTAAGACCCAGTCTGTTCATTTGCTGGGGCTGCAGTAAGGAAACCCAGTAGTGGAATGGCTGACACATCAGAAATTCATTGTCTCACATTCCTGGAGATGCCCCAAGAGGAGTGTCTGCAGATTGGCTCCCTCAGAGCGCTGTGAAGGAGAATCTCTTCTGTGCCTCTCCCGTGGCTTCTGGTGGTTTGCTGGCAATTTCTCTGGGTCCTTGATTGTGGCAACGTCATCAGGATTTCTGTGTTTCTCTTCTGTGTGCTTGCTGTGGCCTGTCTGTGTCCAGATTTCCCTTTGAATAAGGACACTTTTTGGGATTAGCATCCACTCTTGAGACCCCATTTTAACTGATTACTTCTAAGAAGAAACTATCTTCAAAGAAAGTCACATTCTAACCTGGGTTAACACTTCAACATATGAACTTGGTGGGACAAATAAGCTCATCACATTCAGTTTGAAGGAAAGTTCCATGACATCTTCTATAGTCTTCTCACATAAAATATCTTCTTTTTGCCTCTGTTCACTCATTGTACTCTTAAACTTTTAAAATGATACCTAATACTGTGAATCATAACTGCTAGTTCAAACGTTTTGTGTATAATTCATATTATCACATATTACAATTGTTACTGGGAGTTCCTTTGTTTTTTAAATTTAAAAAATCTTAATTTTTACTTTTACCTCTATAAGTTATCATAGTGTCTAGGTATATTAGTTGTCCACTGAATGTTTATTTGATGAATAAATGAATGGTGAGTCGATTGGCATAATGTAATCTCTCAAGCTAAGAGAACAATCTTAATTTCCAAAATTATGAAGTATAAATGAAATTGTCTTCAAAACCAAATAAATTTTAACTCATTATTTTGTGAAATTAATGGTTTGTTTTTACATTTTCAAATACAAAACATGATTGAGTGAAGAATGAATTATTTGATGATTATTAGTTGACATCATGTTTTAAATTTCTTAAAGCTGGACATTTATTCAGAACTTCCTCGAGATGCCAAATTTATGTGGTGCTTTATACTTTACAAAGCACTATCTTCGTACATGATATTCTAGTTGAACTACCTTATTATTTTCAACATTGACAATATTTTCAATATTATAAAAATAAAGGAAGTGGTACTTTAAGGTGTTTTGAGCTTTTCAGAGAACAAAAAATGTGTATGATCAACTGTATTCACAAGTTGTCTAACATTCTGCAAATCGAGAAATGAAAAATTTATCTTTCTCCTTGAAATGTATTTATTACTTGGAACTTTTTCCTTAATATATATATATTGTTTTTTTTTTATGCATACAAGAACAGGGGTACAGGCAAGAGGTGTTGGAGGTGAGCGGAACAGGCAGATCAACTGAAATACACTGCTGAGGGAGCAGCAGGCGAGGCAGGAGAGGTCTGCCTTGCTTTGGCCTTTATATTTACTAGACCATAAAACTAACTGTAGAGCAATGGACTAAGTGATAATACAAATGGTGTCTTCATAAGGGAAAGTGAAAGTGCTCTCAATAATAACCCGATCAAGTTCAGGAAGACTGTGGCAGAAGTAAAAAAGGAACAAGAGGCAGTTTAGATGAGATTAAAAGGATTTCACCAGGAATGTAATCTTATTTGTTCCTTTTTTGAGCAGAATCTTCCCTTGCAGGAGGAAAAATTAAAGAAACTAAAATGTTTGAGATCTTTGTTTTCTGTAAGTCTTTAAGGTTGTGTTTGCCTAATTGGATTATAATGAAACATAAACAATGACCATGACTTTGGACAGATACAGAAATCAGCTGGGTTTCAATTGCTGAGAGTATCTCTCCACAGGAACTTCCCAAGTTCACTCACCAGATGATTCTCTCCCTAAGGCAATCAACACTTCTAAATAACAAATCAAGAGATGATGAATTGTATTTCAAGGTTAACTCAGCACAGATTTAAAACAGAAACATGTACTATGTTTAGGTCCGTGTCCACCTCATTATTTTCAGTGTTCTCTTAATTTTGTTTGTATTTAAACACTTCTTTAAATCACACACCAGTACAGCCAGACATCTGCTCCATTTTTTTCATGATGTCCAGAACAGTGTCCAGCACCAAGATAGTGGATAAATTTTGATGGATGGGTATTTGTTTAGGGTTTTTTAATTTCACTGTTTTATGGGGGTAATTTATCCTATTTACATTTGAGAATGAAGTGAAGAATATATGAATCTTTAAAAAGGCATAATGGGGGCCTCCCTGGTGGCTCAATGGTTAAGCAATGCTCTATGAAGCAAAACGCAGCCACTGCAGCACAAGTTTGATCCCTGCCACCTGCCGGTCGGGGAGGTGACCCACATGGCTCAGCAGACCTCTCCCGCCTCACCCTGCTGTTCCCCTCAGCAGTGTGTTTCAGTTAATCTGCCTGTTCTGCTCACCACTCTGTCTCTGATGGATCCTCTCACCTCCCTCGATTCTGGCCTGTATCCCAGCCCTTGTATGCATAAATAAATAAATCTTTTTTAAAAAAAGAGACATAATGACATCTGGCATGGCGATCTTTTCCAAGACAAAGAGCAGTCTCTGTCAGGGGTGAAGGCTTTGCTTCTCCACATGGCTCATCATTTCCATAGTCTGGAGCCTTTTCCTGGGGGCCTTCCAACTCTCTCTGTTTGTGCTCCTGTTGTTTCAGAGTAGCCCAGATGGAAACGGGGTGACTTGGATATGAGTCCTCACCCATGTTTAAGACCTCTCAATAAGACCCAAAAGTGGACAAATAGAGAAAAATGAAAATGAAAAAAAGATTTACAAGGAGAAAGAAAAAAGGAAGGAGGAGGAAATAGAGGAGATTCATTGGTTGATACACCAGGGGCAGGTTGAAAGTCAGAAAAACAAGACAGCTGAGATGTCTTATGTTCAATAATCCCCAGCTCAACACTTAACTCCTCACCTCCTTCCCAGACACCCTTCCATTCAAGAAGTCAGATTCATGGCATGCTCGAAGTTGTAGTTACCCAAAGGAAGGAAAGAAAAGAGTTGATAAAAAAATAAAAAAACAAAACAAAACACAAAAACAGGTGGTGAGATCACTCAAGACTTCATTCACTGGATTCAGTTTGCTCCTTCTATCAACAATTCATTTACTTAAAACTGCATTAGGATCCAAGTTAAGTCACAGCTTAAGGTTATTCAAACACTTGGAATTTTCAGAAAAATAACTGAAACATTTATGGTTTGAAAGTTGAAACAGCATGCCAGTGTCATTATGACTTCTATGATTATAATAAAGGAGAAAATTACCTAAAATGAAAATAGATTTGGAATTTTAAACTTAATATCTTTTTACAAAATAATACCTTTCAAGATTAGGAAATATGCTGTACTTCCACACAGCAGATTGACAGCGTTCAGAAAAATGTAGTTGTACAGTTCTTAAATGAAGGAAATAATAAATTATTCTTGATAAGACAACTATGTAGACTACAGAATTAGAAAATTCTGTGATTTTTTGCAGCAGATAAATATCGTACACAGGTGTCAATAATATCTCACTAATTTTTTTGATTCTTTAAATACTAATATTGCTAACATCTTTTAACGGTTGCTGGCATTATAGATTCTGTTTTCTTAAATATTGTTCTATATTAATTGTATATTCTTCCCAGAAAGATGAGCGCAATAATCTTTTTCACTAATCAGTCTATGTAAATATTTTTTTTATCAGTTTGACTTTATTAATCAAATATAAAACATTTACTGGAAGCATTTGGGAAGCTTATAATATATAGTGTATTATAGAAAAGATATAGTTGAGAAATAATAGCAGTAAAATTTAGTGGATTATGTACAATGAAACATGATAAATGATTTGATATATTAAAAATGAACTTTTTTCCTAGGTTGAAGGAATTATACATATTCATTATAGATAATACAACAAGAGTTTGTTTGAATAAGAAACTAGAACCTAATAATATCACTATATAGAGGTGTTTTTTTAACAGAACATCAATGTTTTACTGTATTAAATTACTTTCATATATTACATGTAACTCCAGAATTATAATCACAATGATCCACTTTTAAAACCTTTTCTCATTTAGTATAACTTGCTAGGCATAGTTTAAAAACCTTTAAACACATATAAAATGTGTTTTTCCTGTGAAAATATGATTTTAACACTACCTAATATTCTAATGGTTCATTTATTAATTCACTAATTATTAGACAAGATACTTCTCACATTCCAGCCCTGTGAATAGCAAACACCATTGCTCAGAAACACTTGTGCACAGACTTGATTCTCTCATTAGCATGAATTCTGAGAGATGTAATTTCTGGATGACAATTTATGCATATTTTAATGCTTCAGAGATTATTGCCACATAGGGTTCCCTGATATGTACATTGCACAGTTGAATCATTTGATCACAAGAGTGCCATTTTCAGCTGACACCATTCCTGGGTACTATTTCAAAACAATATGCAAACTTCCTAGTTTGTAAAGGTAAATCAAATGATGAACTTTTTACTAGTGTGAACTTCTACTGGTGTACTTAAGTGTCAGTAAAATGATCTGGGAAAGAAAAAGCAAGCTGTGTGGAATGGTACTATGACTATGAGGGAACCTGTCTGAAAACTGGTTAAAGCATTTTAATTTAACCTGAGGATGGTATAAATTATAGTCTAAAATACCCTTAAGATGGCAAAAAGAAGAAAAAGCAATGAAGGAAGGCAGGCAGGTAGGAAGGTGTTTCCCCAAGTATTCCATGTAGTTTTGTTTATTTGTCTGACCTCAAGCTTTAATCTTGGTTCATACATGAGATCTGAGGACTGGGGAGAGAGATGGCAGCAGAAAATGCTTTCCAAAAATGCTGGATTGACTCTTAAACAAGAGAACAAGGGAATGTCTGCCATTCCCTTGTTAAGGGTTAACTCAAAGGTTAACTGAGGATAATGATGATATCTATGAGGACAGGAAAAGCACAGCGACTGAGGTGATGGTGCACTGGTGAAATAGTGGTGGGAATTCTCTGGGGACTACGATGGAAAAAAAATAAATTATAAAAAAGCAACAACAAAAAATTATGTTGCTGAACCAAATAAGAGCTACCCCTACTTACAGATATACAGATACAACATACATTCTCTCTCTCCCCTCCCCCCTACCCTTACTGCCACTATTACATTCAAATACATAGAGAATGTCATATATTAGAAAGTCAAAATAACGTTTTTTACTCTACTTTTGCCATTCTAAAAGCTGGCTATTATTTATTTGAATATGACTGCCTTGTCATTGGAATGAAGCAGAAGATAATGGAATTTTGAGTGTGTTCACAAAAAGTAAAAACAAATGAAAACATTCATAATGACTCCATTTACTCATCTGCCCATTTGATAACAGAATTAATGGTTTATCTCTTCTAAACAATCACTGGGGTTAAAATTAAAAGCATTCCAATCTATGGAGTGGTTATTTTAATGATGGCAAATGAAGCATTATCATTAACAAATATTTTTACTTAAATAGGGGCTGATTAAAGATAATTCCTTTCTTTGGAGATTTTGATAGGAAACAGGAAAATAAATGCTAATGTTTCAGTTTATATGTGCTCAAAAGTGTGAAAAGGAATAAAACAATTTTATATTCCTGGCTACAGTTCTATAGACTCTAGGGGGAACAATCAGTTTGCTTCTGATTGGTCAAGAGGTAGCTCCAAAGACATCTGGGAAATTTGACTTGTTGTTTTGGTGTTGTAAGTGAAGATTACATCAAGGAGCAGACATAGTTTTAACATCAATTCTACGCTCTAAATGTTTCAAACACTAATTCTTTTTGCCACTTAAGAGCATAATCTATAATGACTGTATTATTATGGCAATTCCTATAAAGAAAATTAAAAATTAAAATCCCAATATGATCCAATTATTCCACTTCTGGATATTGATGTGGAGGATATAAAACACTAACTGAAAGAGACTCTTATGTTCATTACAGCATTGTTTGCAATAGCCAAGTAGATAAAAAAGATGAGGTGTAGCTGCATGATAGAATACTACTCAGTTATAAAAAATGAAAGCCTGACATTTGCTGCAATAACCCAAAGGTGGTAAACTTAATCAGATAAAGAAACAATACTACAAGATTTCACTCATATGTGGGACCTAAAGAACCAAAACAAGTAAACTAAGCAACAATAAACCAAGGAAGAGGTAACCTGAAGAGAAGGGAGGGGGGATTGTGTAAGTTGAGCAAAAAGGGTCAACTGTATGGTGAAAGATAGAAACTAACTTTCAGTATCAACTTAATATAGCATATCTAGACTTCATTTACAACAATGTAAATGTAAAATTTATATAATATTATAATGCAATGTTGCTTCAATAAGAAATTTTCTGAAGCATGGTCTTATCTACCATAAAAAAATGCTTTCTTGAGTTTCCCAAAGAAGTTTTGAAATGTTTTATAATATTTTATAAAATAGTGCCATGATTTGGAAGATAAATTATGTGATTCTCTAGTTTATGAATATATCGCTCTAGAAGGTTGAAACGAATGTGATATCTTGAATTTACATATTTTTTTTTTAATCAAATCTATGATGTCTTCGTTTCTTGAAAGCTGAATTGTCAAGAAAATGCTTTTTAGTTAACTGAAGTTTCTGGCAATGTGAATTCTGGTCTTTTGAAATTTCTTATGGGATATGTATTTTCTGTGTTCTGTTTGGACAGTTAAAGCATTCCAGTGAAGGTGAATCAGAAAGACCTTATGACTCATACCCTGGACACTGAGCTATAAAAGAAGGATCTCTTACTCATAATTGGAATCTAATATAGTTTTGATTGTATTTGAAAGTGTTCTGGAAGGAGTTGAATTAAAAAGTAGATGGGCCTAAGCCCTCTGAAAGAGGAATAATAGAAGACAGCATGGGAACAAAGGGCAGATAACAAAATCAAGCAAAATGATTTTGCTTTCTACCAGGGAAGACACTTGGCACTTTCTATTTAAAAGTCTCTTTGTGACCATTAATTAGTTAATCCTAACAACTTCCTGGTAGACTACATCAGCATTATTATCACTTGCTGCAGATGCAAAACTTGAAATACTATGAGATTAAGGGGCTTTAGCTAGAATTGAAAGCTAATGAATGGCATGGTAAGAATTAGAGCTGAGTCTCTCTTGGGCAATTCTATTAGGAGTTCCCCAGGCCAGCGTCTCTGATTACAGAAGAGCACCCTGAGGAATGCTGAAGCCTGATAAGAAGAGATCAGCTCCAGGCTACTTTGAAAGCTAAATAGAATATGTGAGTCCATCTTTGTCTCAGACCTGCTCTCTCTGTCTCAGACCTCTACGGAGAGAGGCATGCTCACTTTCCTTTCAAAGTATATATATATACACACTAAAGAAAATTGGCAACTGGCCTCAGCAAAGGACTTTAAGGTATATCAACTTACAACAAAGAGTACTAGAGTGGGATCAAAAGAACAAAGTTTTTTTATGTTTTAAACTGCAACTTTGCAGAAAAATCACAACTATTGATACAACTTAAAACAATTCACTGAGATAATCACAAGAAAAAAAAACCCTGCCATTTTCTTAAACCCAGATAGAAACTTAAAAAGGAACTGATTAAATTATAAAAAGCTTAGAAGTAATTAATGATTCATTTGTTCATCTATATCACACTAACCAATACATTTCTAGTCATGTCACTTACATACAATGTCAAAATTCTATGAAAAATTTGTAGAAAATATCATAGATTCAACGGTAGACTTTTTTTTCTAAGTTTTTCAAATAGTCTACAGTATTGAGAAGTTCTCTGGTAATCAAAATTTTTCCTCTTCCATTTTATCACTGGATGGGTAGTTCATCTGAATAATAGATATACTCCTAAAATACTTGCATCAAAATAAATTGCAATCTGAGCCTCCCTGGTGGTGCAAGGGGTTAAGCACTACACTTTGAAGCGCCTGCAGTCTCTGAAGCACAAGTTCAATCCCAGGCCAGGGAAGGGACCCACATGGCGCAGCAGACCTCCCCTGTCTCACCCACTGCTCCCCTGAGCAGTGTATTTCAGTAGATCTGCCTGTTCTGCTCCCTGCTGAGTCTCTGGTGACTCCTCTTACCCCTGCACCTCTGGCCTGCACCCTAGGTCTCCTATGCATAAATAAAAATAAATCTTTAAAAAAATTAAATTGCAATCTATTCAAACCTAAATGAAAAAAGAAAAATAATGTAAGAAATACATGTGACTCTAAATATTTTAAAGATGGAAAATAAGTTTTCACATTGGCAGAAACATATGGGGAAAAGATTAACATATTTATGTAGATAGGAAAAACACTACATAAAGATGAGACAAGGAGTAATACAAGTACGGGGGTGGTGGAGATGGTGACTAAGAAAGACTATGGTGATCATTGCTGTGCAATATATAAATGTAGCAAATCAACAAATTTTACACCTTAAACTTGCAAATTATGTCAATGCTATCTCAAAGCTGGGGGAAATAAAAGTTAAAAAAATAAAAATTAGAAAAGAACTTGGAGAAGTATTTGTGCTGTATTGTTAATGTTAATGATTGTATCCTGAATATACAGAGCTCTTAGAAATTGGTTAATAAATTAAGTAACACAAGAGGAAATGCAGTTGGCTAGTAAAATTTTTAAATGTCTAACTTTACAAATAACCAAATAAAGTTTTATTAAAATACAAATAATTATATTGGCAAAGAAAACTAGCATTACTAGCTACTGTTAGCATGCACATAAATAAAAGTTACACTTTAAAATTTAGACTATATCTAGGGAACAATAGCAATATGTATCAAATGCTTGTAAAATACACATGCTCTCTGGGACAGATATACTATTAAAATAAACATCTTGAGTGAAAAATCATCAAAGATCTAAGTAATGGGTACTTAACAAAGCAAAGTTCACAGTAGCCCAGATAATGAAACAATAGGGAATTGAGTAAATTATTACACATTGCATAGGAATATGTATCTTTCAAAATTGTGTAAATAGATGTATAAGCAGCTTATCTAGAAAGGCAGATAATAGTGCTCTAAGAGACAGCTGTATGCATTTCCAGAACCTTTTAGCTAAGTGCACACTATCATTTTCTTTTCATTAGCTTATGGAATAAACCATGTAAATACTATTTCAAGCAGTCAATGAGATATGCAAAGCTTAGCATGTTTCCAGAATTTTCAGAAATATGTCAGAAGAGTATTGGGATACCGTAGGTGATTTAAATATCATGAGTTTTCTTTAATGTCCCTTCTCAAACAACAAAAATAAAATTTTTGAAGTAAAAAAAAAAAACAGAACTCAAAGTTCTGAACTCAAATACAAGGCCTCTCTGGTGGCACAAGGGGTTAAGTCTCAGAACTAACAAGCTATCATCAGTCACAGCAACATGCTTTCCATCCCCACCAGGGAACTAACCCACATCGCGCAGCAGACCGCTCCTGTCTCGCCCGCTGCTCCCCTCAGCAGTATGTTTCAGTAATCCACCTGTTCTGTTCCCCACTCTGTCTCTGGTGAATCCTCTCAGCCCCTGCCCTCAGCACTTCTAGCCTACATCCCAGCTCTTATATGCATCAATAAATAAAAACAAATCTTAAAAAAAAAATGAAAATGCAAGGAAAAGAGAGTGAGCAATCCAGCTAAGGTTACTGTGAGAATAACCAGCACAGATAATCTGTTTTATAATTCAGTAGCTGTCTAGGGCACAGTGGCCTTCTCCCACTCCCCATGTCAAATCATTGCCCTGTGTGTATGTGTGTACTAGTATATGTGTGTGCATATGTGTGTGTATTTATATTTGGATGATAACTGTCCACAATCCGTCTGCAATTTTAATCTTTAACACTGCATTACTAGCATAATAATTATGAATTTCTTTTTGGATACAACTATCAAAAAAATGTGTTTTCTTCTTTGTGGTCAGTGACATTAAATTCATTTTTTTAATCTATTTAGTGCTAAAAATTCTTGTATGTGCTTTTCATTTGCATAACATCCAAATCTCAGCTCATTATAAAATTCCTAACAGCTCTGACCTGATCACCCTCATTCTGTCACATATACGATGAGACATTGCTCAGCATGCTATAACTGACACCTTCTTGTTCTATTTCAGGAATCATTTCTCTCCTAAATCATTAAAAGAAACTTTTTTCCCTCTACCTGGTTTCCTAGAGGAGGGATTTTGAAGCCCCTTTTGCTTTTCTCTGCCTCTGTATTCCCTCTGCTTTCTTGAGTTACTTAGATCTATGTTTCCATCAGGAAACATCTGGACAAGCTCTAACCTGTCCCTTCTTCCTCTAGGAAGCAAGATGGCTGCACTGGGTATTTCCTGACACTTAGGGAGAAGCAATTCTTCCAGGCAAGCTTCCAAATCTTCCGCTAACTTGACTTGTGGTCACATTTAAAGAACTCTGATCCTCAGGATTAGCAAACTCCCTTAAAAGTTCTAAAACCATATCTTTAATCTTACCTCTATTAGTAAATAAAGAGAAACGTTACTTCATAACCTGGATGGGGAAGAGAGATGCTACTGATTGTGGCCCATCAGACCTCAATGCTAAAGGTAAATTTCATCTTAATTTCTATATCCCTGAGTTTTCATTTGGGATTTTATATTTTTCATGAATCCTTCTCTATCTTTCACTTCCCAATGGGTCATATTTTCTTTCCCTTCCCATCCCCATTACACATGCATCTGTGCATAGTGGGTATCCATATGTCATGCAAGTGTATACATATAACCTTCTTTTCCTAGATCCACTTGGATTCTGTTTTCCTTCATTTTTCTCTGTGCTCACTGCTCTTTTTTTTCCTGTAAGTGACAACTCTTTACACTATTTCTCACTGACCCTTTCAAACTTTGGCCTCTGCTTCCTCTATTTATTTATGGATTTCTGTGCAAAACCAGTGTTTGTTCATGTAAACAATAGAGCCATTACTAAATAAGAGACAAGTAATTTATCAAGAATTAGTTAGAAGATAAAGATACTAATTCAATTCACTGATAAAGGTAGATATCAGTCAATGAATGAACTAGACCACCTGCTAGACAATTAAAAATTAATTGAAATTTTATATCACACTTAACACACACCATATTTATATCCTGAAATTTGAGTTTTGATAAGAAATTTATTTAAAAAAATTCTTCCTCACATATAACTTACATGACCCAATATTACCTACTTCTGTGCTCTTTTTGCCCTGTCATATTCTTTTTACCAAGATATGCTTCCTAGGTACCTATATTCAACTGCTCTAGAAAGTCTCTTTAGAATAACTTGCCCATCAAGGCCTTTCTATGGTTATTTATCTAGGACGCAAGTTATTAAACTACTTAGGGGTTTTGAAGTTGTTTACAGGTCATTTTGTAGCAATCTTCTAGATCATAGTTTCTTATATGGAGTTCTGAAGAACAGTATTAATCTCTGAGACAAATATTTTTTTCAGACAAAAGTAGCTGACCTGATTAAATAAACATGGAATATGTTGAGGCAAGTAACAACAAATTAGTTTGTTTCATTTGCTTGGGCTTTTTTCTCATTTTAAGTCCTTTCTTCATTACACGATTGTTAAAAACCGAGGAGATATAACTGGTCCCAAATTAACCATGGAACCATTAACATTTTACTGAGCAGATTTTAGGAACTGTTACCTTAATATTGCCTTAGGCTTAAATATATAAAAGGCATCTATTAAATAAATCTAGTCTTTAAATATCTGCATTTAAAAAAAAAAGAGAGAACTCGGCCCTCCCTGGTGGTGCAATGGGTTAAGCAATGCACTATGAGGCAGACCACTGTAGCAGGAGTTCAATCCCCACCCCTGGCCAGGGAGGTAACCCACATGGCACAGCAGACCTCTCCTGCCTCACCTGCTGCTCCCCTCAGGAGTGTATTTCAGTCAGTCTGCTTGTTTTGTTCCCCACTCTGTCTCTGGTGGATCCTCTCACCCCCTACACCTCTGGCCTGTACCCCAGTGCTTGTATGCATAAATGAATAAAATCTTTAAATTAAAAAAAGAGAACTCACTATAGATACATAAATTAAAGAAACCTTTTAAATTTTCCTTAAAATGTATCACATGCATTTCCAGACAGTGAAAATTTTGTTGTGTCAGATTATCCATATTTACATATATGCATATTTTTGTAATCATTGCCTTTGTGACTGAAATAGATCTCTTAAAGCAAGTTGTCTATTAATCTCTGAATTAGTCATCTAAAACCCCCATATTTATTAGAAAACATGTATAAATATAGTTATAATTGATATATATTTTATATAGCATATTTTATATATAGTATATGCTTTTACTTTAAGACATGTAGGGTATAAATATTATATATTGTATAAATTATGCATCATATATACTGTATGTCATATATAGTATAAGTGCATTATGTAGGGCAATATGACAGACTTAAAGAGAGCTGTTCCATGTGTGCCACGGTACTGCATTTGACCTCAATTGATTATATTCTGATCACCTCAACATACTGATCACCTCAGGCCATAAGGAGGGCAGCACAGCCAGGATTCCCAGCCAGTCCTTCTGCCCACATCAGCACTTAATCTGTTTACTCATTTACACTACAAATAGTATCATTTTCTACATGTTCCATGAGAAAAACCTTTTTGGAAGCACTTTAACTTACTCAACCGTTGGTGTGCACAAGACTCACCTGGCAAAATTATAAAAACATTGAGGCTCCCTTCCCACTCTATTACTCAGTGTACTGTAACACCAGGAATCCATATTATTAATAAGCAAGTCACATATTTCTGGGGCAAATGATGAAAAATTCACCTGCCTTAGAAAGATGAAAAAGTCTTATCTAAAAATAATCAGTATCTGTTACCAATAGAAAAGGAAGCACTTCCTCCCTTGGTAACTTCTTTATTATCATCCCATAAATGTGGGGGTGTCCTAAGTGTTCCCTTCTGGACCTCTTTATTTCCTGGTTTTAAGTTCACTTGTATGCTTGTAACCTCAACATTGAACTCTCCAAGGAACTCGAAACTTGGTTCTTTTATTTTCTATCACTTCCATTTGAATTTACAACAAGTAACTCAAGTTTGATACATCCAAAATTGAATTGCTTTATCCCCAAATCTCTTTTCTGTGTAGTTCCCTGTCTGGCCCAACATCTTAATGTCACCCTTGACATCATTCTTCTTTCTTCAAACCCACCTCTAAACCATCGAAATATTCACTCAACACTACCTTCTAAATATTTCCAAAATCATAACCATCCCATCACTCCATTGCTGCCCTCTAACTAAATCACTTAATTTTCTCATCTCGACGACAATAGTTGCCATTCTCCTATTGATTCTCCCTCCTTCAATTCTTGCTTCACTGACAATCTAGTCTCTGCAGAGCATACAAGGTGACTCCTATAGACTGTTTTTCTCCAAACTTCCAGTAATGGTATTTGGAGTTGGAGTCTTTGAGACTTGATTAAGTCATGAGAGCACAGCCTTCATGAATGGGATTAGTGACCCTCTAAAAGAGATCCTGGAGAGTTCCTTTACTTTTAACCATGCAAGGACATAGTGAAGAAACACCTGCCAGCAAACCAGGAAGTAGCGCCTCGTCCTCAGACACTAAATCTGTTTGTCCCTTGATTTTGACTGCACAGCCTCCAGAACTATGAGAAATAAGTTTGTTTATAAACCACTCAGTATGTGATACTTTTGTTATAGCAGCCAGAATGGACTAATACAGTAAGTAGTGTATTTTTTCTTAAATCTAAATTAGATCATTGTAGTCCTCCATTCAAACCTTCAAAGGACTACCAAGTCACTCAGAATGTACCCCAAAGATTTCATCATGACCTGTGAGACCTTCAATTTTTTTTTCCTCATCTATCATTCTCCCCCTTGCTCACATCTCTCACTTACACCTGCCAAGCAGGCACCTATCTGAGGAACTTAGCACTTACTCTTTGCTCTGCTTGATTTACTCATTTAATTCACATCACTGACCAAATGCATCTTCTCAGAAGACCTTCCCTGACCACACCCCTATTACTCTAAGAATTCATAGCCCCCATCACTCTCTAGATCCCTCCACCTGTCTCCTTCTAGCTAGTTATTATTGACAGATTAACTTTTTCTCATATCTGTCTCTCTTCAGAGTAATATCCACATAGAGTAGGAAGCCCATCCATCTCAATCACTGCCACATCCCCAGCATCTAGAACTGTATTTAATTCAGAGCAAAAATTCATTATTTCAATTAGTAAGTACATATATAATAATGTTCAGTGACTATTATACTATCATTGATTCAGTTTTTGAAATATACTTAGAAATGATCTCCTTCCACACAAATCAACAGTGATGTGCATGCATTAAACAAATGTAAAAGCGGTATAGTTGTTAACACTTGATTTCTGGGCACTGAACTAATAACAAGAAGAACTGGTAAATATTAGTCAAGTTTTACACAGAGCTTTCTTTTATAACAGCATATTCTCATAACTCTATCGACACTATGACTGATGTCCCTTTTTATATATGAGGGAATGTTGCCAGAGGGTTAAGGTTACTCACCCATGCTCAAACAGAAATTATGGGGCAGGATATTAGCAGGTGATATTTATTGTGCTTTCAAGATGTGCCTGGCCAGATCTGCATAAATACTTTGCAGGCATCAGATCAATGAATCCCATAAGAACTGTCTGAGAAACTGACAGTTGTTTCTCTGTGTTGTGGCTAGAAATGAAAATTGGGATTACATTATGGTTAGCTAAGTTAGGATTCCACAGTAGGAAGTCTGACAACCAAACACACGATCCTCTGCATTTCTACTGCTTTTACAGGCCTCAAGCACCTTTTGCACTCAGTTGTGGGTCTGTTACCACCACAGGTGCATCCTGGTGTAGACCACACAGCATTCTGTGGACATACTCAGTGTGCACAATCGAGCAGGATCAACATTCCATGCCACGTGTTAGACAGGAAAGAAGTGATTCTGCATTTTCAAGTGTTCTTAAGGTTAAAAATATTAAGTCAGGGCCTCCCTGGTGGCACAGTGAGTTGAGCCCCAGACTGTGACACATCCATGGTACAGCAGTATGAGTTTGATCCCCGACCACGGAGGGGACCCACATGGCACAGCAGACCTCTCCTGTCTTGCCCACTGCTCCCCTCAGCAGTGTATTTCAGTTGATCTACCTGTTCTGTTCCCCACTCTGTCTCTGGTGAATCCTCTCACCTCCTGTGACTCTGGCCTGTACCCTAGCTTGTGTATGCATAAAATAAATAATTTTTAAATATATATTAAGTCATTCAACATTTATGATTTTTACTCTAAAATGTAATTTTCAAACAGGCATGAAGGTCATGGTTCCATGAAACAGTTAAATAGTCAGACATTTGATATAGTTGAGTTATAGTTGCTGTGACTGTGTTTAGAACCATTCTTCTCTTTCGTTCTCACAATTTTTTTTTTTTTTACCTTTGGAAACAGCACTGAAGAGTTTATTCTTATTCTGAATGATTCCATAATATACTGAACGATTTGCATGAATTTGCAAATAATTATTCCAAAGTCATGTCATAACAAAGTGCATCATTAGAGCCAGATCATATAAAAACTATCATATTTTAAATTTAGGCCTGTATTTGTTCTTTTGCAGTGTTTGAAAGTTAGGTGGGAGGATTGGACTTGCTGTACTATACTAATGAGATTTTCTGGATTGCAATTACTCCCTAACAGTTTTATTTTTTTTTTAAGTGATAAATTACTAAACATATGCTGTGTGACTGGAGTTGTTTGGTGAAGAGGGTGAGATTGATGAGTCCAGATGGGCCATTGCAATGAAGACAGAAACCCAAGATGGTTCAAATTTTAATTAGGTCTGCTAATAAGATGTATGTAGGGAAGAGGTAGATATAAGACCCTTCCATAAATCATTCTCTCATTCACTAATATGTGTTGTGTACTTATGTTTCAGGAATTAGGAACTATGGGAGCCAATGGTGATTACATAGCTCTGGTCCTCAAGAACTTAAAATCTAACTGACCCCAGGGCATTCCAAATACCACTGCTCGCCTTTGTGAAGTTCTGGTGCATTTTGCATGGTTCAGCACCTGCTAAGTGATGGCAAACACAATGTTATCCTTGGCTTTTGACTTAGACTGAGCATCTGTGGTGGCACCAGTAGGAAGGAGACAGGGACACATTGTAATAATTGGTCATCTGTCAGCTGTTCAACCTGTTGACCTCATGGACAGGACTGAAGCAGCTAAATGTCTAGGGAAATTATGGGTTAAATTTATTTTTACTGTCTTTTACAGCTCATGTTCCAACTCTATCAGTTTTACCAATTCCTAAAACCACTGACAAAGATCAGAGTAAATAAATGTAGAGAAATCTTAAATCCTTGAAGAAACACTACTGTTGATACCTGGGACAGTGGTGTGGAGAAAGTAGCTAAACTGTAGTGACGTTACTTTTTTATTAAGAAGGACTTTGTTGCACTAAGTCTTAAAATTTCTTTTTCTGAAAATATAACCTGGTGTTAGTTCTGGAAATCTAATGAAAGTACCCATTTTTACAAGAAATTATGAGGCTCTAAAGTGGATGGTATGCCACGTAGAGAGAGACTTTAATAATGACAATCAGGATTCTTTCTGTCTTTCAAGATAGATGCTAATACTAATTCATAACTTATCTTCGTTAGGTGACTCAAACTACAATGACAAAAGAAATGACTGATTCTACCATATAGGTTATTTACTTAAAAGTGGCTCAACAGTTAAAAAGCATCTACTAAGCAGTATTTTTGAGAGGAGAATGATAAAATCAAATATCATACATATTGTTTTTATCTTTGTAAATTATCTTTGGTCTTACTTTGGAATCAGCTCTTTCAACTTTTCCTTGTCTTCCCCTTCATTAGTTCAGTCTCCTCTGTCTCACTTTACCTTTCATTTCTCTAGATCTCTTAGCAAATATTATTTTCATGGCCAGAAACAATAAAACTTGGCATTATCTCCTGCCTCATTATTTTAATAAAAGTTACCTGACATCTATCAGCACATTCATTTATATCCACAGACATCCTGTCCTCACTCAGATCTTTTATATCAAAGAAAATAAAAATATTAAATAATAACAACTAAAAGATTGAAGTAAGCATCGTCAGATTGTGCAATTTGGTTTGCAAATCCTAAATTACTACTTTTTGTTTTGAAGGACATAAAAACATTTCTCATATCTGCCTCTAAAAAAAAAAACTGAAATAACTTGTCTTGGTTTGAAGTTTGACTCGTTGGTGTTTGGGATAAAATGCTTGATTTAACGATGCTTTGAAACTGAGAAAACTTTTTATTGGACCTAATCACTTCTGTGCATATAATTAAAATATTCAAACTGAATAATGCCATGACACTGATTAACATTCAAGACCCCTGGAGCTCACTATTAATTAGTCTTTCCTGTGAAACCTTAAAGAGAACATGCATTCAAAAAGAGTCCTTTACATTTTCCCCAAACATACAGAATAATGAACATCATTATATTATTAAACCATGCTTACTAGATGTGTGTAACTCAGTAATTATTACACCAGTAGGAACCAATCTCCAAAGTAAAATCAGATTTTTGACCAGTTCCCTCATTGCCTTCATCAGACATGTCCATGGGAGGTTTCCAATTCTAATACCCAAGTACTTTTTCCAAGTGACAGCTTTTTTTTAAAAAAAGTTCAAGATAATATCTTCTTGCTAATATTGTAAACATTTAAAATTTAATATGGTTTGAATGTCATGATATAGTTTGAAATGTCCAGGGGATATATATATATATATAGGTCAGTAGCACAATGGGATATTTATATTCACTCAGAAGTTTACAAAATCATCACCAGTTTAATAAAAAGGAAGAAGATAGCAGATGTATGTGCATGCTATTCTAAGTAGCCAGGGACACATTATTTCAGTCTCCTCTGTCTCACTTTGCCTTTCATTTCTCTAGATCTCTTAGCAAATATTATTTTCATGGCCAGAAACAAAGGTAAATAATTCTAATATAACGTATCTGAGATAGTTATTTTATTTTAAAATAAAACCAGATTTACATTTATTCTGGTTAGAATAATGGGGAGGAGGAAACAAGTTTACATAGCCTCCTTCCTGAGATAGGATGAAAACAAAATCGTCAAAATATAATTGAAAGCATGGCAGTGAAAACATAATCTTCTGGTTATAGTTGGAATACAAGACTCCCGAGTTTCCCTAGACCTAATTACCACTAAATTGGCAAAAAGTAGTTGAAATTACTTTGGATAGCGCTTTGCCCTATGATTTTGATATGCTAGAGATCAATGTAATTTTATTAGTTCTAGGTGTTTAGAATTATGCAAGTCCCAAGTTGTTTCTCAGCATCATAGATATAATTCCAAAAACTGTATTCTATAAAGATAGAAATACATCCCGCCAAGAGAAAGGCAGGAAACTTGCCATAAATCAAGTAGCCTCTGAAATCAGACAGACCAGCTCCTAAAACCTTGTTTGCCCACTTCCAAGCTATGTACATTTTGAAAAGTTATTGAATACGTATGTTTGTTCTTCAAGAAAATCAGGTTAACAGTGACTGCCGCACGAACTGTTGTAAAGGGTATGCTTCTGCAAATTGCATAGGAGGGTTTAGCCTAGTTGCTTGATCCCTAGCGGATGTTGCTGCAGTTTCATTATTTTGTATTTTCTGCAACCATTACGGAATATACCAAGACCCACCCCAAACTGAACAGTGGTTACAGTCACATCCCTCTAAAACTCTGATAATTTCCCAGTTTTTAACTTGTTTTCCATGACTGATGAAATCCACAAGTTATAATTTCAAAATCAAATACATCATAATTCTTCCTCAACTTGTTCCTCCCTCTTCATTCCTCCTTCCTTTTAATGTGTTCCTGGGGCCTCCCTGGTGGCCTAGGGTTTAAGTCTCAGCTCTGTCACCACCACAGTCTAAGTCTGATCCCCAGCCAGGGAGCTGACCTACATATGGCACAGCAGACCTCTCCTGTCTCACTCACTGCTCCCCTCAGCAGTGTATTTCTGTAGATCTGCCTGTTCTGTTCCCCATGCTGTCTCTGGTAAATCCTCTTAACTCCCCACACCTCTGGTTTACAACCCAGTTCTTCTATGCAAAAAATTTTCAAAAAATGATGTGTTTCTGCCATGTTCTCTAGACTCTAGAATCTTCCCCTACTCCATCCCCCCTACCCCAGGTCTTTCTAATTCCTTGTGGTAATCCCACTACCCAGTGTGGTTAACTTACCTATGAAATATACTTTCTACCTATATTCTCTTCCCTATTCATCCTCAGAGTTACTTGCCTTTTTTTTTTTTTTTAATTATCTGTATCTGGCTGCTGGGGATATTGAGTAACCATTTGCCTTGGTCCACAGTCAGAAGACATTTTCTCTCTCAAATCTTTGCTGTTACCACATCCACCTTCCTGAAGATACCTGCATGCTATCTCTCCCTCTCTCATCCCCTTCCTTATCCTCTTCCTGCCTGCCTAGTCAGATACAAACACCCTCGCCTGGCCTATCACACAGCATTAACCTTATCTGCTTTTCTCACATGTATTCCATTTCTCCCCTACAGAATAATTAAAATACCCAGATATTATGTCAAACTATTTCATTAGAAATCAAGCCTGCATGTCTGTCTTTAATTCTTTGCTTTCTGTCTTTGCTCAGACTGTTCTTCTACCTAGAATCTCCTTCCCCCAATTCTACATATGAAAACATAAAGATTTGTTTACATATCTTCTCATACTTGAGATCTTTTTAATTGTTTTTAAAATTTACTTTTCCAGCAGCTCTCCTGTCCTTCTATAACTATACAGGGGCCTCTTCATCTTTCTCCTTTCCCTAATAAACCTGTCCTTTTAAAATGTAAAAATAATAATAATAAATAAAATTTATTTTTCCAGCTGCTGTAAGTGTATTCATCTGTACTATGGCACTATCAGCATTGATGTTATTTAATGCATGAGCGTCATGCTATGCCACTTACAGATATGTTCTTATATCACTTTATAAAATGATGTATATTCTGTTCTGTGTTCCTTATTTACATATTAATTGGTAGTCCAAATGATGTTGCTATTTCCCTAAAAAGACTTTTTCTCTTCTTCCATTATTGAGGTTTTATGAGAAAAGTTTTTTCCATTACTCAGAGAGATGGTTATAAATGAGAGTGAACTATAAAAGCAAAAGACAGATTCTCAGCACTCATTCAACAAATATCACACACATATACCTGTTCAAAGATCTATTTTGTGCTAGATGCTAATGCTAATAGTATAAGACAGGTATAAAAGAAATGGTTATATAAATAATACTTTGTCTTGATCCCATGAGCACCAGTAACGAAGCTGAGTATAAGGAAGAGTTTGTGGCAACAACGACGATAGAAATAAGGCGAGGTAAGAGTGAAGTTATTTTAGAAGAAAGGAAAAAAAAAGTCAAGTTTTGTGTGGAAAAGAGAAATTGCCAGAGACTATTATTCCCAATATATAATGCTTTTAAAATGCCTGCAAAAATATAAATGACAAAAGCAGCAAAAAGAGGAGTCAAAAAATTCATATGATTGTATGTGTACTGATGTATCAGTAGATAAATGTGTTAACATAAAACATAATAAATCATCCTTAAAAGGGAAGGAATTTCTATTATATGCTTCCACATAGCAGAGCCTTGAGTCTATGAGACTAAGTCAAATAAGTAACCATGAAAAGACAAACACTAACTCCACTTATAGGAGGTGTCTAAAGAAGTCAAATTCATAGAGGGTGGTTTAATGGGTATTGAGTTTGAGTCACAAGATGAAAAAGATTTCTTTTTTTTCTTTAAAGATTTATTTATTTATGCATACAAACACTGGGGTACAGGCCAGAGGTGGGCGGGGGGGATGAGAGGATCCACCAGAGACAGAGTGGGAAACAGAACAGGCAGATCTACTGAAACACACTGCCGAGGGGAGCAGTGGGGGAGGCAGGAGAGGTCTGCCACGCCATGGGGGTCACTCCCCAGCCTTGGGCAGGGATTGAACTCATGCTGCAGTGGCTGAGGTTTGCTTCATAGTGCGTTGCTTAACCCATTGCGCCACCAGGGAGGCCCCAAAGATTTCTTTCATAACAATGTAAATATACTTAAGAATACTAAACTATACAGATGTACAATTTAAACTGTAAATTATGATCTCATTGTTAAGATGGCAAATTTTACTACAATAAGAAATCCCAAAGTCCTGACTTGGGCCCTTGAGGCCCAAGTGCAAATGTGTGATGTACTTTCCTGCCACTCACACACTGCATGTTGAAGAACAAGCACACTAGCATCTTTATTATTCTCCAGATGCACTGAGTGGGCTCCTGCCTTAGGGCCTTTGCAATGGTTGTTCTGTTCTTCCCCAGTTATTTGTATGAATTGTTCCATAATGCAAGTGCTGGTCAAATGTTATTTCCTGAGTCTTTTCCTGAATACCTAGCACACCATCAAAATCATCTTCAACCCCTTTACCCAGGTTCTTTTTTTTTTTTTTTTTTTTTAAGATTTATTTGTTTATGCACGCAAGACTTGTGGTCTAGGCCAGAGGTACAGGGAGGTGAGAAGATTCACCAGAGACATAGATTGCAAAACAAAACAGTCAGATTGAAATACACATCTGAGGGGAGCAGTGGGGGAGGCAAGAGAGGTCTGTTGTGCCTTGTGGGTCACCTCCCTGGCCAGGGATTGACAATTTAAAAATAAATAAGAATGGTTACATATAGGGAATATATTATGTCCACTTTGACAAGTGATTTGAAATAATCTTGCCCTTCACTGCCTCCGAATCTCTACCAACAAAATGCTCATAAGGATTCATTCTCTTATTTCTAAAATTAAAAACAAGATTTATTCTTTGTATAGTTATGGACTTTTACTTACATGTACAAGAAGTGTTACAGGGTAGGGAGAGAAGCACCCCAGAACCCTTAAGCTTGCTTTTTTTTGAATGGGTTTTGCCATTTGCCGTATTAAGACAAACATAACGGAAAGGAACTTTAATACAACTAGGGTACAATAAAGAAAGAATAAAGAATATAGTTACTAAGTTAAGCATTTAAAGTTACCCATCTTTTTGAGGGTAAAAGTTTAGCCAAATAGGATTGGCTTTAAGCAAAGCCCAAAAGCTTGACACACATTTAAAGGATTTTTTAGTAGAGACCCATAGAAAAGAGTCAGAAAGAGTCAGACAAATCTGGGAGGAAAAGAGCAAAATTAAAATTAAGATGAAAGCTGCTATTGCTAACTTCCCCACGGGTCTCTCACCCACATCTGTTCCAACCAGTTTAAAACTAAAAAGCACAGTTTTTTTACATGTCCCTCTGCTCCACGTGCCTCATCCAGGTCTCCTTGCTGTTCTCCACCTTCCTTTCTTCTTTTTAAAATTTTTTTTCCTCCTTAGCTCCACCCACTTAGGGCAAAACTAAAATTTTAAAACTTCCCCTTTTCCTAAAAACACCCTATTACAGAAGGATTATAAGAAAGAACCATGTTGGAAGACAGGTTTTAATGGAAGTATGAGATTTGAACTTAAAGTTTTATTTATGATAATAAAAAGGGACAAGCTGAGGCTTTAAAAAATATTGTAACATTTCTGCTCATTTTACAATTTCTGATAATTACTCTTAATAAGAACTCAATAACTTTTACTTTTGCTTGTTTCACAATTTCTTATTGTGAAATCTAAACTTCATTCTTAATATCGCTCATTATTTAAATTTGATATTCGCATAGGTATATAATAATCATTTAAATTTACGAATGTAATTCTAAACTGAAAGATTTGGGACATATTTTGCAGGAATAAATGTTCACTTTTGCTTTCGGACTTGAGTTGGTTCAATTCACTTTGCAAACCTCTTTCTTGTTTCCAGTTCTTAGCTCCAGACATAATACCCTCCACAGATGGTGGATGTCATTTGATCCCAGCCCTTTCTAGCAATTCACATATGTCAGCAAATGAGCCTAAAACAACTCCAGGTTTCAAATGCAAAACATTTGTAAATTTCACTGATTCATAATCAGGACATCATAATAAACTACAATCTAGTCATTCTCAGTGGGCTTTATTCAGCAGAAAAAAGCCATAGAATGGAAGCCAAGAAAGGATGTTGGGCTTAGCCGTTCCAGGACCAGGCTTTTGGAA
This sequence comes from Galemys pyrenaicus, assembly GCA_019455555.1. NCBI lineage: Eukaryota > Metazoa > Chordata > Mammalia > Eulipotyphla > Talpidae > Galemys > Galemys pyrenaicus. The sequence continues at coordinate 5,042,133 of JAGFMF010011611.1, forward strand.
ATTCAATTATGTGCCTGTGGAAAGTACTGGAATGACAGCCTTGGAGAATAAACTCCCTCATTATTTCAGAACACACAATCTAAGGCCAGACTTGCCTGTTACCACAACAGCCCACCAAAATACTTAATTCCCAGGGACTCCATTTTCCAACTTAAACACTTCCACAGTCAACAAGTTATCCAGTCACAGTCCATTGCCCCAGTCAGCTTGCTTCAGTTGACTAATTTAACATCAATTATCATTCTGATTTTACTACCAATCAGTTTGAATTGTTATTGTATACAATGGGTTGTAAACATTCCTACTGTTGTAGTTTTTATTTTTTTAAAGATTTATTTATGTATACAAGAACTGGGGTACAAGCCAGATATGGGGGAGGAGGTGAGAGGATTCACCAGAGACAGAGTGGAGGGGGGCAGAACAGGCAGAGTGACTGAAACACACTGCTGAGGGGAGCAGCAGGTGAGAAAGGAGAGGTCTGCTGTGCCGTATGAGTCACCTTCCTGGCCAGGGATTGAACTCATGCTGCAGTGACTGGAGATAGCTTCATAGTGCTATGCCTTAACCCCTTGCACCACCAGGGAGGCCTCCGTTATAGTTATTTTAAAATATATGATGATTTTATCTTATATCTCCAGATAAATGAGAAAGCCCAATGTCATATAGCCCACAGCCAGGATGAATTTTAAAGAAGTTAATGTAACTCAGGTCTCAAAGAGGGTCTTGTTAAAATAAGTCTCTGGTACTGAAAGAGCAGGAATGATGAAGAAGATTGATTTAATAATTCTGGGATACATTTATTTGGCTATCATGTATATATGAATATAATGAAATAAAATGAAATATTTCATTTTATTGAAATATATTGAAATAAATTGAAATTTACTGAAATATAATGAAATAAAATATTTAATAAAAGTGCCTAAAGCCTTTTTATTGTCTATAGATTTCTTATATAGTTCCAATATTTATATTAATATTTATTTTGCAGAAGCCTGTTATGCTTCTGCAAAAACAGGTCAACCATTTCTGTCATTTGTTCTCTTTTGAAGACTAAATAAAAACAGCTTTAAAAAAAAAAACAAACCGGACTAACCTATCATAAATCTGACTAGTTTGAAACACACAGGTAGATTGCTGATTTACTAAAAAAAATTTGACCATTGTAGACATAATGGTCTGTAGACAGGGACACAAAGCTGGGGGTGACCATCTTTCCAAAACCGTGGCTTTGTAACTACGTAAAACCCCAATTCACAAGGCCATTAAATCTCAGGACTTTACTTATGGACTACAAAAGACTGAGATCTCCATCTATTTTGGCGACATCTAACACCCTGTAACTCTGAGAACCTGGGTTCTTCTGTTAGCCTTTCAATTGCTGGATGATTTTTATGTTCCTCAAAGTAAGTGTAGTTAGTTACCAGTAAAGCTATAAATATTAAACTCTGAGCATTCCCATAAAAAAGAAATTTCCTTGAGTTGGAAAAAATACTCCCCCTGAGTATTTCATAAATAGGGGATTGGCATACAAAGGACATAAAAAATTATTCGGTGTAAAATACATGAAGATTTAACCATTTGGTTTTATTCCTTATTATCCACATTATATAAAGGTGGCTTTGGACTTGAGATAAATTCAAAACTATTCAAATATTGCCACAATGTGTTATAACTTTAGGTATGCATTTTCTAGACCTGCCTGATAGGCATAGAATTACAAGTGAGATAAACAATCTAATGTCAGTTTAAATTTGTGAAATTGGGCTAAATTTTGCTTTATGAATTCCAATCATTTTTAACTTTACATTATTTATTTATACATAGTCTTATTCTGGAAAGGTTTGTGTCACGCAATCTAGAAAGACAAATTTTTATTTAAAAGTAGGAGAAACTGGGACCTCCCTGGTGGCACAAGGAGTTAAGGCACAGCACTATCAAGCTATAGTCAGCCCCTGCAGCACGTTTTGATCCCAGCCAGGGGTTGACCTACATGGTGCAGCAGACCTCTCCTGTCTCACCCACTGCTCCCTTCAGCAGTGTACTTCAGTAGATCCGCCTGTTCTGCTCCCCACTCTGTCTCTGGTGACTCCTCTAACTCTGCCTCTGGCCTGTACACCAGTTCTTGTTTTCTTAAATAAATAAGTCTTTAAAAAAAAAAAGTAGGAGAAACATAATAAGAGGAAAGAGTGGACAAATTAAGTGAATGTGAGGGTCACAGTCACAGAAAATATAGGTAATGAAACCCTACATACTCCTGGGAGACAGACCAGACATTGATTTGTGTCTTATGCTTTCTAGCAGGTAACAGAACTGGAAAACATAGATCACAGTGTTCATGAGTTAAAAGCAAAGCACTTGATCTGGACAAGCACAAATTGTCTCACAATGAGACAGGAGAGAAATAACTGCATCCATATTGAATACTATGAGATTTATTTTACAAATACCCTTCATATCATCCTTCCAGTAAGCACAGTGATGTGTGTGGCTGTAGTGCTTCTATATAATATGCCTTTCAATAAGCTCGTGACAAGACAGAGATCAGTAAAAATCACTTCACCCAAAGACAGTATATTGCAGTCAACATATAGTTCTTCCTAATCTTACTTAATTCAGAGATAGATTTTACTGCTGAGGGAATGTCAGACTATAAGTAAACCTCTCATGGCACTTCTTCTTGGAACTTAGCAATTTTATAACTAAACCTTTCATCTTATTCTAGGCTGTAAGCTTCATGAGAACAAAAACAACACTATCTCCAACTCCTGGCAAATCATCTGACCCATAGGAGGCAGACAAACACTTGATATTGAATGGTTGTGTAATTTTTAGGAGTTTCCACAAATACGGTAACTCTCACTCAAGGACGTTGGGATCTGCTCCCTTTCAGCACCTGGAAAGCAGGTTCTTACATGTGCTACATCCTTGAGGTGGTACATAATTAACACACTCAGCCAGATCCACCTGCGCTCCTTTCCAATCATATGAGTGATTGTAAGTACATTGCCTGGAATTAGATAATGCTAGACTCATATAGTAACGGATGATTATGTTTCACTAAAATTGTGTTCTACTCAGCCAGCACAAGTGTGGTCATTAAGCTAAATCACACTGAGGAGCTGCAGGAGCACATGGAAAGGATGCCTCTCAGCGTTACTCCACTCGAAGGGAGAGCGAACTGGGGTAGCTATACAACAACTGCCGTCAGTCGTTAGTTGAGGGCTATTCCCAGAGGAACGTTACTTCCTTCGTATTTCTGCCCTGGTCTCTTTGAAAGTGCAGCAGAAATAGGTGGGTCAGGGCAAGTTGGTGAGGCCTATGGGGAAAGAGGTGAGACAATGAAAGTATCTGCTACAAAAAAGCATTTCAGGAGATGTGTTGCATAATTTGAAAAGAATGGTTAGGTAAAATTTGATAATTTGCTCAAAAAACAGTCTATCATTACAGCTTTTTGAAGCATTAGGAAGAAATCTGAAAAAGAGTGATAAACCAAGATGTATTTTCCATATGTTAATAAGCACATGTCTTATATGCATGTATTCATTCCCTCTTGTCCCGCTTCCTACTTTTGAGTGCTCATGCAATGCAGATTCAGACTTGGTGAGTATAACGTCCCCTAGTGGAAGATTTTTCTGTCTCTTGACTGACACTTAATCCATTTGCCATTTAATCTGTTCATTACTATTATTCATATTAAAATAACTTTACTCTTTCCTGTTGAAAATGTTCAGTGATTTACCCTGTAGCTGAGACATACTATGCAACTTAAGCTTTGAAGTACAAATGGACATGGTCTTACATCTAAAAAATAGCCTCAGTCAAATAAGGCCAAGATAATGGAGACTGAGCAGCTTGCTAAGCAAGGGCATCTAGTTCTCCAGCTTATGGTCAGAAAAATTGCATGTCAAAATCAGCAATTGTTTAATTGTTACATTACTGAAAGGAATGAATCAGCAAGAATTTGCTTTGAATTATCACTCCTTTTCCTAATAGTGTGACATTGACTAAGTTACTAAGTTCTCTGTAAAGTGTGCTCAGTAACTTAAGCTTCTCCTAGGTTCCATGAAGTATGAAATACAGTGTCTCGAACCATGCCAGATATACATGCTAGTTTCCATTATTCTTTCCAGTCTATGTTCACATGATTTCTTTCCTCATTGGTTTCATAACAAATCTTCATAAGCTCCTGAATTCCAGGAATGTGATGCAGAGCAATATACTATCTATTAAAATGTCCATGCAACAAAATAATGTATTTGCCCACGAAACTGGTCTCACTTCTGCTTTCTTGATCCTTTTGTTACTTTGTACTCAGCAATTGTTAACTAGGTACAACTTTCCTTTTCTCTAGAGCACTGAAATAAATAAACCTGATATCAAAATAACATAGAAGGCTTTCAGCAGTCAGTGGTTTGAGGGGTGGAGAAGTTACTTCAACATCAAAAGAAAACTACTCCTGGTTTAGATAATTGGTTCTATTTTGTAATCTTTCATGATATAAAAGTTAAAATGTTAGGTAAAAATTATTTATGGAAATATTTATCAGGTGTTTACCATAGTAATTCTCAATGTTAAGATTTTTTTTCCTTCTCATATTGAGATATCAAGTTAAATCAACTTTGAGGTAGTCCCCAGACACTCTCAATGAAAAACAATCCTGTCTGGAGAGAGTCCATCCTTTTGCAGTTCCTGTTTACATACATTTCATTTAAAATTGACTAGTATGGGAAAATTTTAGTCAAAGATGTCTATCACAGTCTTTTTCAGCTCTTCCTTTTGAGCTAAAAATAGATCAACTGTGAGGTTTTCTATTTAATGATGTGCTTTTTAGAGATAAAACATAATGTGCTTAAAATTATGCTGTTTCTATGAATAAAGAAACTTCATAAGGACAGTGAAAACATCAAGCAACTGAAATAATGCCATCTCTCACCAGCATTCAATGTCCTGTTAAATAATCTGTCAAACTCCTTTCAGTGAACTCATATTGTTTACAAATATTGAATTTTTAAAAATACATTCATCCACGGATGTTATAAAAAACAAGTACAAGTACAATTTTCTTGGGTAGTCAATGCACTTAATGAATCTGCAAAACAGACAAGCTATTTTCCTAAAGTCTATACAGCACATAAGAATATACCCATAAGATGCCATGGCAGAGAAATATACAATCAGAGGAATTTAATTATTAGAAGTCAGAAGGAAAACTGTTCTAGAAGAGTAGTGATGAGTCCAAATAGATGTGCCCATGAAGCTGGTCTCATTTTGCCTTGTTTGATCCTTTTGTTACTCTGTAACTCAGCAAACCTTACCAAATACTGTTGTCCTGTTATCTAGATCACTGAAATAAATGGGCCCTTTTTTTTTTAAACCAAGAAAGCAGATGAGGCTTTCAGGACTCAGTGGTTTTGGGGGTGAAGGAGGGGAAGCTTAAATGGGCAACACATGACCTAATAATGAAGGAGAGGTATTGTACACAATCTGCTGCCAGTTGGACTGCTGCAGCAGTAGACTTCAAAGATGGTGGCTAACATGGAGGATTATTAGTATGTGCTCCTGAGATCAGTGCCTGGGGAAAGGGAGGGGAGGGGAGGAAAGAAGAAGGGAAAGGAGGGGAGGGGAGGGGAGGGGAAGGGAGAAAGGAAGCAGGTTGTGTCTGTCTGCTATTAAATTCATCAGCTCATATCTCCACCTGACCTATCTCAAGTAACAGAGCATGTTGGTATCTAGAAGGTCAGCCATGCTGCTACCCATGCCGGCCACTCCACAAATACATGCACTGCCAGTGATAGTGACATTGCATATAATGGCAGCTATTACAGATGAGACTGGCTAGCCAAAGTGGAGCCAAGCAGCTAATCAATTTGCACCAAAGACTCTGATCAGTTACAAAATACAAAGCTTTGGGGAAATATCGCTGAAGGGTGAATCTCTAATGTCTGATTTTTTTCCTTAGGAACTTGAGTATCACAGGCCTGTGGAAATTTTTAGCCTTTTAAAAATGTGGTCATGCATATATTATGAATCCTTTCATCCAAAAAAGCTTAAATATGGTATGAAAAATGTGAACCAAAGGGTACTACTCCAGTCAACTCATTTAGAAGGGAGATCCATAGTTAATTCTAAGGCAGGAGTCATCCTACCTAAGTGGATGGGTCAATCGGAGTTTTCAAACTGAATGATGAGGTAGTTTTGTGCAGCCATCCTAGGTCGAAGACCAGCAGGCAAGATGCCCAGGCAGTGTGCTGAGGCTGGCAGACTGTGCATACAGAAATTGCTTAAACTTTAGCTCCACAAATTCGGTTACTTCTACTAATTTAATTACACAGTGTCCCTTGGCAGGTGACAGTTTCATGCATCTTCACCATTATTCAGCATATTCCATGAATTCTGTTTCTATTTAATGAAACTTGTTTCTTTTTTTTAAGATTTATTTATGCATATATACAAGAACTATATGTGGGGGTGTGGGGGGTGAGAGGATTCACAGACAGAGCAGGGAGCAGAACAGGCAGACTGACTGAAACACACTGCTGAGGGGAGCAGCCGGCGATTCAGGAGAGGTCTGCCATACCATGTGGGTCCTCTCCCTGGCTGGAGGCAGGGATTGAACTCATGCTGCAGCAGCTGTGGTTTGCTTCATAGTGTGTTGCTTAACCCACTGTGTCACCAGGGAAGCCCTAATGAGACTTGTTTCTAAAGGTAAGAGAGAATTTCATGTGATGCATCTGCTTCTGACATTGCTTAGCCCCAGAGTCTTTCCAGGAACCAGAATCAAGTGGGTCCAAACTCTTGAATTTTATGACATCAATTCAGAACATATGATGGCCAAATTTGAGGAGAATGGAAGTCTCAAAACTGATCCCTAATATTTCCAGTCATCTTGCTGGTAGCTATATTAAGAGAAAATTTAGTTAATTTATATTCCTCCCATCCTTAAATTCAACCTGTTTGAGATAATTAAGCATGAGTGGAAAGAGATGAGCATTTTAATACTGACATCTTGATTCTTAGGGAGTCTGAGATTTACTCTGAGCACTAACATTCCATCTCTGCTGTGAGGCAGACTGTCATGAAAATACAACCAGAATACTAAAATGCTGACTTCTCCACAACAATATATCATAAAGCACTCATGTCTACTTCAGTGCTTCATAAGACTAAAATATAAATATTAGGATGCTTTCAGAATTATAAAATAAGCATAGTCTGATTTCTAAATTTTGTTCTCAATTCTGTCCCTAAACTCTTGGGTGACCTGAGAAACCTGGTTTTTATCTCTAAAATGAGAGATCTGGATCACAATGATCAGGACTCTTGACCTCTAACCTTAAACAATTTTGCATTTAAATCTACACTTGTAACAATTGGAAGCATTTTGCTTTTTAACCTCCGTTCTTCCCTCTTTCCTGGTTATTGCCAAATCCAACTCATCATCATCTCTTGATTGAACTATTGAAATAAATGTCCAACTGCTCTGAGCTTGTTGAGCACTTTCTTGCAAGCATTTCTGATCTCCCTTCAAGCTATCAAATATGGCCCTCTAGTTTATGTGGCTGCTATTGAAAAAAGGCATTGATAAGTAATAGAAAATATGCTTCCTGAAATAGGCAAAATCCATGACAGGTATTCCAAAACAACACAAAGTACACAACTCTATCTGTCTAATCCAAATGAATGAAAGGAAAAATGAAGGTTTCTCTGAAAACCTTTCATTCATGAACATCTGGCAGGCAGTGTTTATGCAGAGCAGCTTTCTCTGTAGCCTCAGATCACACCATGCTTAAAATGAACTGTGTTTCTGGTTTTAAGTTACATCGGAGGGTCAATTCCCAACATAGCCTCATCCAATTTTTATTGAAAATGGACATGCATCAAGCTGTAATGAAATGTGGGATTTACATGGAGAATAATAAATAAAAGGGAAAAAATGGCAATAGCATCAATACACATACACAAAGAATACACAGCCACAAACTAAGAAATGCCACTATTAGATAATAGGACTTTCATGTACTGTGTCATCAGAATATGTAAGGGATTTCTACCGACAAGATTGGTTTATTGATTGCCATGTTTAAAGGGTGAATAGTCCCTTCCACACTGCAGAAACATAATGCAATGTCTAAGCAAATGTAAAAAGATAGTTCCTATATTTTTCTTCCACTCAAGACCTATGCTAATCGAAACCCTCGTCAGTCATATTAGCTCTATTAGTGCTGTTCTTTAAGATTCAGCATTTTGGAATTCCTCATTTATATCAGTTATTACTATTACCCTTTAAATATGCATTCAGATAATGAATCTACTAGATATACTTCTGGAAAGTCAAGTGCAAACTGAAAGCAGAGACGGAAAGCCAAAATAATTTAAGATTCAACTTTTTCATGTGCTCCGTATTTTCATAGTGACAGAGACTCAGATCATAGGGTAGGAGAAGTTTTCCTGTTGATATGGCAGGTCATCATTATAGCGAACAACACAAACACAAATAAAACTGCAGCCACACACATCACTTCATTTGATAGATCAGCATGCTTTTACGTAAGCAGAAAATGGGACCCAAACAACCTAGAGTTTATGTCTACTGGCAATGCCAAATCTACAGAGAAATCTACTAATTAAAAAGATGGAAGTACAGAGAGAATAAAATAAAGCCTGTAAAATTTTTCTTGTGTAAAAAAGAAAAAGAAAATCCAACTTTTAGAATTAGAGTCAACATAACTCTATTATTTAGGGGGAAAGTTAAATAACTACATTACTTAGCAGAAAAAAGTTGTAAAGAGTTTGAAATCTACACTGGAAGACAATATGGCATGAATTCAATGCAATATGAATAGGAAGTTATATGGAAATAACAAGCTGAAAAGAAAAATATGGTATGTAAAGGGAAAAGAATAAGATAAAAGAGTTTTAAAAAGACTAATACTGCAACATAAATTTGCATTCAAAGCAAGGAAAAATAAACACAAAGATCAGAGGAATAAATTGAAAAGCTATGACCAAAAGCAAATTAAGAAGTCAACATATGGAAAAAGCTGGGAAAGAACATAATTCTGAGGAGAGTTGAGAAGCGTTAGGAACATCAGCATCTGGAATAAAACCAAATTTAAAATATATTATCAAGGAAAAGATTCTAAATTAGACAAATATAGGGAGATCTAAAACAGGACCATGATGTTCCAGGGAATATAAGTTAAAAAAAAAAAAAAAGGTGGAGGGCTATCTTACCAGAACTAAAAATTTTTTAAAAAAATTTTTTTTAAATCCTACAAGCTCCTGGTAGATAATTCATTTCAAAAACAAAAGCTGAAATTTCTCCTTTATCATAAATGGAAAGTAGAGCTACAACTTTAATCTTTTCAGAAAATGACTTAAGATAGAATCCTTGTAAATTCAAATCATCTTCCATTATTAAAAGCAATAAACATTGATTCTCAAGCACATGAAAACTCAAATAAACATGATAAACTTTTTTTTGAAACCAAAGATTTCATACCTACTCCAGATAACTTAATGGTAAGAGAAATTTAAGAACTCAAGGACACAGAAGTTTTTAGAATTAGTAATAGTAGTAGTAGGATTACTATTAAGAATAATAGTTACCATATATTGTTTTGTGCCTAGTACCTGATGCACATTATCGAATCTTTACAATAACCTTTGAGAAAAACATTATCCTCTCACCTTATTTACAGTGAGTACACTGAACCATAGGGACATTAAACATTTTCCTCAAGATTACTGCGGCTGTAAGTGTCCAGCTTGACTTTAAAAGTAAACATTTTGACTGTTACCTGAGGGTCTTTCCTTGCTATATTTAAACTGTGTCAAGCTTAGGTTAATGAACTGTAGCTTGTGTCAAAACTTATGTCAATTTTGTAGTCAGTGTTAAAACCTGGTTCAGCTGTCGTTTTTAAAAACAAAACTATTATTCTTTATGGAGGTAACACTGGTGATTTAGGGGGACAGGTTCACATTTCTTCAGCTGAGTGTTACCACACCACACCTACCACCAAAGCACCCATAATTGTCCTGCTGTTTCCTTTCTGTTTTTATTCCTTTACTAGTACCCAACAAAGGGCTTACCTTTACTGCGTATTTCACAAAATCTCTACTGTCTCATGCAACCTTTTTAAAATAAAGAAAATGGAATTTTTTCCATAATTTGCTATTATGGAACTCCTATTAGCACTTATAAAGCACAGTTTTAAGCAGTTCAAGATAGTAACTCATCCATCCCCATTTTATTACTGAAAACACGAAGATTAGAAAGAGCATACAACTTGCCATTCAGCTTCCCAGGAACAGGGCCTAAAGTCAGTCTTAAGCTTCCATTAAAATAATTGGGACACTAAGGGAATTTCATCACAAAATCAGAACTGTGTAGAGAATTATCTCTCATTTTCAAGGAACTTAAAGTACTTTTCCTATTTTAAATCTTATGTTGATTAATTTGGTTCCTTGTTTTTGTTGATGGATAGAAACTAATGAACTAATCCAATCAAAGAAATATTCTCTAAGCCAGTCCCAGTGTATATATTCCTCCATCAAAAATAGTCCTATGATAAATAACCTTCACAATTAGAATATAAAAGATGATGTCAATATGGGGAAGAAAAGAAAATTTTAAAAAACCTATTATAATGTTAAGAAACTGTATCTCTTTACAAAATTCTGGATGTTTTCTTCTTTAACCTATCTGAGCTTCGTAAATGTTATAGGGTATCTCTTAAATTGCCATAAGCTTATACAAGTAATATATAAACACAGCTAGATTTTTTAAAAATGATGCATAGAAAGGCTAAAAAGAAAGGCAAGACATTGTTAAAAGTGGTTATTCTGCAATGATGATATAACCAGTAAGTTTTTCTTTTAATTAATTTTTTCTGATTTGTTCAAACTATTCATAAACAAAATATTTTTATAATGGAAAATTATTGTGTCTAGTAAAGATAATTATACCCATCATCACAAAAATTGTGCCCAGGAGGTCACTTTCAATAGAGCAACCTCACCCCATACACACTCAGAAGCTGCAAAAGCTCCTCGTGTGTCATGGGCAGCCTGGGAGTTTGCCTCCCCTTTCCTGTGGTCTAATCTGACTATATACATTAATTACATTGTTGAACCACATTAAAGAATCTTCAAGCATTTTTAAGTTTCAAATATGCCATATTTTAACTGGTCTATATAAATAATCTTTTTCTGATAAATCTTAGCTTTCTTAAACAAAGAAAACAATTCATCAAAGCAGATACTGAATATTACATAGCTATTTATGCACTTAAAATATTTATTTAAAGAGGGACCTCCGTAGTGGTGCAAGGGATTAAGTCTCGCATCCCGGCCAGGGAGGGGACCCACATGGCGCAGCAGACCTCTCCTGTCTCACCTGCTGCTCCCCTCAGCAGTGTATTTCAGCACATCCACCTGTTCTGCTCCCAATTCTGTCTCTGGTGAATCTACTAATGCCCCCACACCTGTGGCCTGCACCCCAGTTCTTGTATGCATAAATAAATCTTTAAAAATTATTTAAATATCAGTTACCTAAAGTTAAATAGTTGATGTAAAATCTTTATTATTTATTCTGAGTAATTTATTCAATCCATAATGACAGAAAAAATGTGATTGTATTTGAATTTTTAAAATTAAAATTAATCTTTATTAGTGATTTCTAGGTATCAGTCACAGAGCTAAGAAGAGATTAGGGAGAGAAATAATATTTTTCACAGAATTTCATTAAATAAGTTTTTACAATGAAAAAATTAAATGCTATTTTAATGCAATTGAACTTTAATGAATATGAGTTGAGGAGTACACACAAATATTCTAAAGAATTCTAAATGCTAACAGGCTATTTACTGAGGAAATTCCAGAAAGAATATTTAAATATTTGTTCTGAATAAAATATCAAACATGTTTAATCATATACTCGTAAACATTGGTGCTCCTTTATCTCATAATCATCATTTATTAACTTAAAGTAATATCCAAGGAGAAATTCTTCCATAATGCAGAATTTAGTGATCATTTTGACATTAACTAGAAGTCTCAAGATGACAAATCATCTAAATTCAGTTTCAAAGACAGTGGAAATCCAAGTATCATCATCATTAGCACTCAAGCAATTGGCATGGGCTTGCTTCACATATGATGAATGAGCTCATGTATTACATAATAGCCAGTGCATAAAGCAACCTACATAATTTCATTCAAGCCAAAACAAGATAAAAATTAATGCATTGCGATTTTGAGACTAGCTTGAATCTCAATGATGAATTTGGACTTAAGAAGAAAAGCAAAGCTAAGCAGGGTTGGGGAACAGTGTGGAAAGAGAGGTAAGGTGCTTGGAAGAGCATTTATTTGGCATGACTATTTGTCCACCTAAAATAATTTTGAAATATTTAGTTTGTGTTAGGGACTAGGGATTCAAACATAAGCAATAGTTATGCTTCTCATTCCAGTGCAAATCAAAATCTTCTACCTAGCAGATACACAGTCTATTGACACTGGTTTCTTTCCCTAGTTCCTTTATTCTGACACTGGAAATCACAAGTTAAAGGTTAGGGCATCTAGTTCTTTTGTGATGCCCTTAACACTATCATCTTCCAAAACAATCCTTGCAAGCAAAAAAAAAGTTTTATTTCAATCATCAATTTGAATGCCATTTCTTTTCAACAGAATTGTTTGAAAGATGGATGCATCTATTATTGTGGTACCCATATTGCTATTTCCTATCAACCTCACAGAGGCCAGAATGTCGTAGCATTTTAGGCTGGCAGCTGCCTCATATATCTTGAGTTTACCACATCTCTTGACAACATCACTTTTCCCTTGTGCTGACTTAATCTCATGCTGTTTTGCCCATGAAGGCCCCCAAGCATACAAAGTCCACTGCCAGTGATGCCAGTAAGAGGCCAGACAAGAGAGTGCCCTGAAGACAAAATTAAAAGTGATTGAAGACAACTGGAAGTGAAAATTGAGTGGTGGTGATTGCACACCAGTGGGCATGGCGCATTCCACCACAGCTGCAGTCTTGAAGAACTGCAAAGTGACCAAGATGTTAAAGGATCTGCTTCACTGAAAGCCATCAGACTCACAAAACTTCGAGAAGGACCTCTATCAGCTATGGAGACATTTCTAATGACCTGAAGGAAGACCAGGCCCAGAAGCGAATCCCTTTCAGCACCATGACTACATGACCCAAGCAAAGATTTTCTCATGATGTTGAAAGCAAAAGTCGGACACAACTACAGTGTTGAATTGACTACTCAGTCTGGGTGGTTTAAACAACTGAAGAAGGGCCATGCATTACATGACGTGTAAGGTGGGTGAGTCTGCAAATCTGAAGTAAAGAAAGTTGAAATGTTTTGGGAACTCCAGATAAGTTGACTATGGAGGAAAATTAAACTTGCCAGAGCAACACAGGTTAAACTTCCCTGTTCTGGAAATGGATGCATGAAAGGACCTTGATCTGTGAAAGGCTAAGTCAATGCCAGGTTTCAAGGCTTTTCAGAGAAGCTAACATCATGCTTGGGAGCTATGTTACAGGCCACACATTAAAACCCTGTAATCTGGCACAGCAAGGACCCCAAAGCCTTCAATACTGAAGTGTGTGTGTTCTGCAAGAGCAATAAGAAGTCACCAACGACACAGCTCCACTCTCAGAATGTTCTCCAGAATTGTTTTACAGGCAATTGTTTTTCAGTACTTTGAAAAAGTACCGCAAATAACATTCCTCTAAAGATTTTGTACATTGCTGATAAAATTCTTGGGCATCTTGAACTTATTGATGATTTTGATCCCAAGTGTCAAATTTTATGTCTCTTCCTCCAAAACCATATCTTTGATAAGACCAGTGGATTAAATGTTATAGCAGTTTTTAAGCTGCTACCTAAGAAGGATCTTTTACTTTTAGATCATTCCTCATCAGCATGTATACCTACCCTATTTAAATTTATATTCCCTCATCTTATTATGGTTCAGCATTAAATCTGTTTCTTTATGGGATTCATCAAAATGTATTATAAGTTAATTATTTACTTACTAAGATGCCTATTTCTAGATCCTCCACTAGAATACAAGACTGGGGAAAGAAAGCAGGAACTTCACTATTAAACATCCAGCACCCACCTTGATATTTTAAGACTCAACAAATGTGAGCTACTGTTTGGAGGAGCAGTGGAAGAGGTAAGACCGTGAGGATTATTGCAGGTCATGGTGCCTGGTGATAAAGTTGCATTAAAGCTAGACGTGCACATGATTTTCAACATATATTTTAGAAAAATTACTCTGATGTCCTGACAGTTAGCAATTGTCATCAAAATAAAATATATTTAAGATTTACTATTTGGGGTATAGAATCAATGAGAAATAACAATGGGTTAAATATGGACAATGAAGGAGTAAAGAAAAATGTATTTATGGAAGAATGTAGGTAGGTAGGTAAGTAGGTAGAGATGTTAAGGAACAGTAGGGATAAATGATGAAAAATACAGTTCAACAGAGTTAGTGACTATTTTTGAGGGAGTAAGAAAAATGCTGTAATTTGGCTCCCTATGGGGTAAAGGTGCCATTCACTGAAAAATCAAGAGTGCAAAGTTCCTGTCTGTTTGGTAGACATATTTATGTATATATCCTTTCAACTGCTGTGTGCACTGTTATTGAATATATTTGTTAGCATATAGAACTGTGCTTTGTAAACAATAAATGCCAATGTGTGATCTTTAATTTGAATTGCTGAATTAACTTTAGATTTACCTTTAACATTTTTAACATATTGCACTGTTAATATAAATATTTTGTTGGAATTGGGCAAAAGCTCTTGTCAGGAAAGACAGTTCAGGAAGAAAATAAGATAGCCTAGGAAATTTGGCCTAAACCATGTCAATATTATCATTGCCTTGTACTGCAATGATAATATTTTTATCGTGCCTCTTGCATCCCTCTCCACCATAGGTTTCAACTAGACTCTACTATTTGGCATTGTTGCCTCATCATTTTTCTTATTTTATTAAAATTAGTGAACTATAACAGCTATCATGTAAAACAAGGATTTAGAGGATTAGTATAGACTGAGATTAGAAGTAATAGGTTTCATAAGTTTTTTGTGAATAGACAACCTCCCTCCATGAGGGAGACAGAGTCATAATGGATGTGCTACAATTTTGACCTCTCTCTTGGGGACATGCTCATTTAACTAAAATGGATGACAGTCAATACCCCCTTGATCTCTGATAATTACTAGTACACAGTCAATAATACCAATTGAAGTGCATGGAAAAAAGGGAGAAGAGAAAGAGATCTACAATATAGGTGTGTATATGTGTATGTATGTTGGTTTGGGTATGTAGAGATGTGTGAGTATGTACAATTTATATGTATATATAGATATACTATATCATACTTTTTTTAACATTTCACAGAGGATATATAGGTAGGTAGCTAGATAACATACGATGTGAAAAGAATTGTGTTGGTGAGGTTTGTTTGATTTATCAAGGTTTAGACCTGATTCTACATGTAATATAGAAATTGTAAAGTCTGTATGAAAGACTGTCATGGTCAAAACTATTTTCAGTAACTAGAATGGAGTACAGAATATTTTAGAGTGTCTTATTATTTCTCACCTATTCTGTCAACACCCAGTGATGTGAAATGATCAATCTTAAGACATATTTTTAGTAAACATTTCATTTTAATTTATAACAGCAGTGTCAATGTTTCCATGCTAATAGCATCTTCAAAACCCTTGCATTAGGATTTCCTTTCACAGCATCACAAATGAAAGCTTTGATGAGGGACCTCTCTGGTGGTGCAGCGGTTAAAGTCATAGTGCTATCAAGCTATCTTCAGCCACTGCAGCATGAGTTTGATACTTGGCCAAGTTGCTGACCCACAGGGCACAGCAGACCTCTCCTCTCACCTGTTGCTCCCCTCAGCAGTGTATTTCAGTCTATGTGCCTGCTCTACTCCCCGCTCTGTCTCTGATGGATCCTCTCACCTCCCCTCCACCTACACCCCACTTCTTGTATGCATAAATAAATAAAAAGAAATTTTTAAAAAGAAGGTGAATATGACTTTAAAATTGAGGGGAAGTTGGTAAAGTGATTTGGGTAGATTTGACAGAAATTGATGAGAATAGAAGTTGAGGAAGAAAGAGCTGTGAAGAATGCCAACAAGGGTCTTCCTGGGTTGAGCACCAAGCTATGAAGCAACGTCAGCTACAGCAGCGTGAGTCTGCTCCCCAGCCAGGGAGGGGACCCACATGGCACAGCAGACCTCTCCTGTCTTACCCGCTGCTTCCCTCAGCAGTGTATTTCAGTCAGTCTGCCTGTTCTACTCCCCTCTCTGTCTCTGGTGAATCCTCTCACAACCCGCATTTCTGGCCTGTACCCCAGCTCTTGTATGCATAAATAAATAAATCTTTTTTTTAAAAAAAAAAAGAATGTCAGCAAAATTTCTAGCTTGAGAGCTCAAGTAAGTGGTGAACTCATGAGTAGAGAAAAGTAAATGGTATTTGGGATGGGGGAAGGGTAGAAAGGTGAGCACAATTTTTTAGCTGTAATGAGCTGTAAATATTTTAGCATTAAATACTCAGGTTGTCTCACCTGAAAAATTTCTGCTACCTGCCCATAAGTGTAGCAGGTTCCAATAACTTTATATATTTGAGCAGATAAACTGGTAGTCCAAAGAAAAGTAAGCAAAGTCATTTCAATTGATTCAATTATTAGTATGTAGGTGTCAAAGGATTAAAAAAAAACTAAATCATCTGAATGATATCCGTAATGTTTGGATCCTAAAATAATTAGACCCAATGGAACATTTCAGATTAATAAAATCAGTGTATTACAAACATAGTCTAATAATCCATAGCAACTATCAGACTGTGATTAGCCTCAGGCTGAGCGAACAAGTGCAAAAGACAGTTGAGAATCATTAACATAAAAAAGAGATCGAAGCAACAACTCCCAAAGAGCTTGCCTCAAATATAAAATATTTCATATAAAAACAAAAGTTTAATAATTTTTTTCTTGAGTATCTCCCACAGTTCATGAGTAAATAAGTACTCTTGAAATACTTATTGAATTTAGTTATGATTTCATAATTGATCATGCTCACATTTATGTTGCCCATGTGAATGAAGGTTATTGAAGTATTTTTGTGTGTATGTCTAAGCTGTAACACATGCCCACATTCCAAATGCTCATCTATGATCTACAGCTCTCTATGTGTATATGATAGCTAATGCTGATGTGCAAATCTTTGCTTTCCTTGACCCAAAGGGGACAATAATTCAAGGCATCTGATATATTGGGAGAAACACTGAAAACTCACTCAACATAATTTTCTACTTTTGGTACAGTTAGACTTAGTTCATCTAAATCAGTTTGCAAATTTCATCATCTTACACATTAAAATATGTCTAAAATTTTGCAATGTTACAGCGGATGATATTCTACTGTCTGGTTACTATTTAAATATACAAAGCAAGAAAACCTTGAAAATAGGCCAACCAAATTTACATTAACAGTCTGGTTAAATTCTTCCTTTCTGTTTAAATCAGTGCTTCATTATTTTCAAGTGAACATTTTTGCTCTGAGGTGATACTATGTGAAATTATTTATGCTGGTTTTGGTGACGGGATCTCCATTTTGTGCCTTCTGCTATAAGGAGCCTGTAATGAATGAAACATGACAGGGAAAGTGAAGTTTATCTCAAGGTCACTTTCCCACTGATAGGCTGCTCAGCGCTTACAGCAGATCAGTGACTTATGAAACTGCTGTGCTGGCGTTCCCTCATCCTCCAGTGCCGATGCCTTCACCTTGTTTTCATGTTTAGTAATGATGCTAATAGAGAGTGAGAAAATCCACTAACAAGACCCACCTGAAGAAATTATAACCTCCCTTAAAATGTATAGTCATGCCAATGATATTTTGAAAGGTTTAATGGATTCCTGGAATTCATCTCTGGAAATAGCCAAAGTGCTGCTCATTTACTTTCCCTCACTGACTGAGGGAAAGTAGGTGAAAGTCAGTCTTTGACAAGGATACAAAACATAGCGAACTGCTTTTAGATGTTAAATGTACTTGTCCTTGAACTCCAACTAGTTCATGAATATTTCCTTTGACAAATTCTTTATATTCTCACATATTTCTCTGTTTGTGGTTAATGGTGTAAAACCTTCACTCTTTTAAATGTCATATTATCATTTCTTATTCATACTTCTTGACAATTGCTACTTTCTAAATACATTATTTAGAGTTATTTGCAGAGTATAAAAAACTGTAGAGCTACTATTCCATTAAACTTGTATACAAAGATGTGTTTCCTTAAGTCAATTTTTGATCTCAGTAAGGGGTGCTGAATTATAACATGCTGCTAGAAGATTATTAGGAAATGTCAAACATCTAAGGATCCATATTGTTTTCATAATAATATATATTTGTTGAATACCTACTGTGAGTGTTACACTGCAGTGTGTATTATAGCAGAGTATAGAGTGTGGGGAGGACAAGTTCCTGACCTTGAGGAACCTGTTTCAGTCTCCTGCATGGATAATGGTAAAGGCATGTTCTTATTTAAAAAAAAAAAAAAGATAAATAACATGCAAATGAATAGAAACAGTTATTACAATGAAAGCCTATTAAGACACGTATGTTCCCTCGAACCTGAATATGAGTTATACTTCTGTATTTTTGGTAAAATTAGTCTGAATTTAGTCTTTATTTTTTCTAAATTAAAATAAATATAGATCAGCCTCTACTAACCTGACTATTGGCAATTCAGGCAGATCTTATACCAACAAATGAATAAATTTAGAGGGAAATTCTGTTTATCCAAATTAACACTGATAAGATGGGGAAGACAAACAGATAAATTTTCATAGAGGAAATAAATTTGTAAAGGAATAACTTCAGAAAAATAGTACCAGAGCCATATGGTTTCATCAAATATTTAGAAATCAACAGTTAGAACATAAATGATAAAAAATATGAAGAATCTTATTATATTCTATCAAACACTTTAGAAACATAAACAATAAGAAATGAAGAATACTAATATATAATCTGATAAACATAGTATACAATAAAAAATTGCAAATTTTGTGAATATTGCAAACATTCTAAACACAATGTTTGGAGTAGATTCCAATATTGTACCATATCTGTTAGGGGATGAATGTTGTATCATCCAGTATTCATATATTGAAGCTTAACCTCCAATGTGATTGCATTTGGAGATGGATCTCTGTGGAATTAAGCTAAATGAGATCCTAAGGCCAGGGCCCTTAGCCAATCAGTGAGCTTGCTAGCTCAGTTTTGCTTTCTTTCCTCAAATGTTATTGATTTGCCAATCAATTAAACAGTTATATTTTGGATGGACAACATCACACTTCCATATGAACACATTTCACTCACCCAAGCTCGGGGGCCAAAACCCTATCACTTTCCCTCTTCTGACCCCACCCCCCCACCTCCCAAACCTTCTTGTAACTGGCATATTTTTCACAGAATTTAAGAATTATTTTGTGTGTTTAGCCAGTTTGTTTTCTTTGGTTATTTATATTCTGCAAATGAATGAGGCCATCTGTTAGTTGTCTTTTGCTTTCTGACATATTTCACTTAGTATAACACCTTAAGATCATCTATTTTATCCAAAATGCACTATTTCATCTTTTTGAGCAGTTGAGTAGTATTTCATTGAGTATATATTCCACAATGTCTTTATCCAGTTCTCTATTTTTGGACATTCAGATTAGTTCCATGACTTCACTACTGTGAAAATTCTTCTATGAACACAGGAGTGCATACATCTGTTTGTACTAGTGTTTTCATATAATTTGGAAAATACCTACAAGTGGTATTACCACTTGCTAGATTATATAATGTTTCCATGTTAATTTTTTTGAGGGCTTTCTATAATATTTTCCATAGATGCTGTAGCAAATTACATTTCCACTGATTGAGGACAAGTATTCCTTTTTCTCCACATCCCTGCCCACATGTATTGTTCCCAGTCTTTTTGATATAGGCCATTCTCACAGGGTTGAGGTGATATGTCGTTGTGATTTTATATCTCCCTTACAACAAGTGAAGTTGGGCATTTTTTTACATGTGTCTATAGATCATCTGTAGGTCTTCCTTGGAGAAGTATCTATTATTTGTACCATGAAAACAAAAAAGCACACCCTATGGAATGAGAGAGTATATTTGCACATCACACATATGAGTAGTGGTTCATTCCTAAAATATATATAAAAACTCATGCAACTCAATAACAAAAAATAAGCAATCCAATCAAAAGTGATCTTACTCTGCTGTGCCTGAAAAAGGCCATGTGAGCACCCAGGGAGGAAGGGATCACCTACAACCAAGAGCAAGAGTCTCAGAATAAACCTCCTTGTCAGCACCTTGATCTTCCCATCTTCCAAGACAGAGAAAAATTAATTTCCATATTAAACCATTTGAGCTATAGAGTTTCTTATGGTGGCATGAGCAAATTACTATGATGCCCACATGAAATTTACACCAGGCATATAGTTGTGATTCAGTGTTAGAAAACTGACTAACAAAGTTCAACAAAGATCTAAGATGATACATCATATATTTGTCTGTATTAATGCTGAAAACTTCAACATCTATTTGATACCAAAAAAATTACTGGAGGGTACATTCTTAATGTGGTAAAATATAACTTAATTCTAAAACCAAGGCCTTATTAATAGAGAAATAGAGGCATTTCCATGATAGTCAGGAACAGGGTAAGGATGATCACATTCTCCATTATATGTAACATCATGTTGAAAGTATCAGGCAGTGTTACTGGAGTGAAAAACAACTAAGGAGCAACAACAACAACAACAAAAAAGTTGGAGCAATGGCCTTGGAGAAGAAGTAGGTTTCAGACCCTACACTAAGCTCAATGGGAATATTGAGTGAAACATTGAGGATATAGGAGTTATATTGACTGTGACATGAAGCGCCAAAGGAATTGTGGAGAATTTTGTACAGGAGTTAGTTGATGGAGGGTTGGGCCTGAGATACCAACATAGTGTACTATGGAGAATATGAGAAAATAAAGTAAAAGGTGTATAGTTTGAGAAACGGGAAGCCTGGTGGCATGATCACTGATGAGCAGGAGCTCCTGATGGAGGAGTAGGGTTCTCAGGTCTTGAACAATGAATCAACACTATTTACTACTCAGGGAATTAGATTCAGATGGACTGGCCAGCATATGAATACTTAAATACATCCACTGACTCTTCACCTATGTTGTTCATTACAGTCAATACTACTCAGAAACCATGTCATCAAGATGGTGCTCATGAGGAAAGCCTAGGGCAGTGGGCAAACCAGCATCAAACTTCATCGAACTAAGGAGGTTTTCTTATATAAAGAAGAGAAGACATAGAATGTCTGATAAATATCTACAAATTCAAAGTTTATTTACATTAAAGAAGTTTCAAAAGGAACACAAGAATTAATTCCAAGAAACTAAGTATAAACAAAGAGTTTGACTTAATATAAAGGATTTTCGGGCCCCCCTGGTGGCACAGTGGGTTAAGCAATGCACTATGAAGCAAACCTCAGCCACTGCAGCACGAGTTCGATCCCTACCGCTGGCCAGGGAAGGGACCCACATGGCACAGCAGACCTCTCCTGCCTCGCCCGCTGCTCCCCTCAGCAGTGTGTTTCAGTCTGTCTGTCTGTTCTGCTCCCCACTCAGTCTCTGGTGAATCCTCTCACTGCCCTGGACTCTGGCCTGTACCCCAGCTCTTGTATGCATAAATAAATAAATCTTAAAAAAAAAAAAAGAATTTTCTAGCATAAGATCAAGCCATGGATGGACTGACTCCAGACTTAGCAAACTTTCCATCATTTGGAAACTTTTATTTCAAGTAGTCACATCAATAAATATTTAAGGGGAAAAATACATGAACTAACACATGAGGAATGGGTAGTGGACAAGACAAGTAGAAGATTCCTAGTTGGAGTGACCCTGTCAGGACGGTTTTAGAGGTAGGTACTCTAGTAAAAGGATATTTGCATGGTGCTGTGAAGCTGGAGGCGCATGGATGCATGATTGGGGGACAGTTGATGAGCATGGCTGGAGGAGTCACAATCATCTTTGTCAAAGAAACTATAGGTCAGAGAGCTCCAGAGTTTGGACCTCTGAAGCATGTGAGCACATGTGCGCCCTAGAGAGAGAGAGAGAGAACCACCCATCCTAAAGCTGACACACATCGGAATATAAATTAGACTTGACCCCATCAGTCTATCCTATGGCTTTTTCCAGTAAGATTTGACCTTCTGCAGGAGCAACCTGGCCTTTGGAATCCACTGTGTTTGAACTGGGTGGTTTTTGGTTGTTTTTTTTTCCCTCATTCCTCACATATAATCCATTGTTAAGTCGAAGAATACCTCTTATCCATGTTTGCTATAATAAGGTCTAGTTCCAGCCCTTGCTGAACTGATCTCTGGGGGCAAGTGAAGAACTATATGCTCAATAGTTCGGGATCTAAAACTGCCAGATGAAATTCTGTTTGTATTACCAAGTACTTAAACTTTGGCTGGTATAACCAATTGTTCATCTATGATAAT
Organism: Galemys pyrenaicus; assembly: GCA_019455555.1. NCBI lineage: Eukaryota > Metazoa > Chordata > Mammalia > Eulipotyphla > Talpidae > Galemys > Galemys pyrenaicus. The sequence continues at coordinate 5,064,746 of JAGFMF010011611.1, forward strand.
AGCATAATTTAGCCCTCTCCCATTAATTGATTTCCTCTACAACCTTATTTAGGTATTCATTCTAATCAAAATGTGGTCATTTAAAAAAAAATCAGTGACTAGTTCTACGTTAATATTTCACTCCATGATTTAAAGTAAGCAAAGCACTACACAAAATCCATCCATTCATAATATTAGTGTGGCATTTATTCATTCAACAAATATCTTTTTGAGCATCAACCATGTGTAAGCAGTGCTCAAAACACTGACAAAAATTACAAAGTCTTGTCCTCATGGAATTTACATCCTAGTGAAGGGAGACTGAAAATAAACAAAATAATTGAACAAAAACAACTCCATTCATGATAATGCAATAAGAAAGAAGAGGTACAGGTCATTCATGAGGGGAAGGCCAGGGAGAAGGTGACTTCTTTAGATTCAATGGTACAAAAAGACCTCTCAGAGGGCAAGACTGCACTAAAACTTGGTAATTAACAGTGGAATTAGAGATTGAGAATTGCAAATGCAAAGGTCCTAAAGGTAGAAGAATTTGTGTTTTAAAATAGAACAGAATGAGGTCAGATACCTGAGCAGGATCAGATTACGTTACTTCTGATTCCTGTTTCCTAAATCTCACGGTTACTAAGAGTGTGGTATGTGTGCATGGCACAGACAATACTAATGTATAGGACAAGTTTTAGAATAAGCCCTAAAAAGGCATGAGGTTTCCACTGGAGGAGAATTGTATGGCCATTATGCAAAATGTAAAAATGTATTCAGGCTCCCAGTTTTCCCAGCAAGCACTCTTGCATCCAATTAAACCACCTGATGGTTATTTTTTTTTAATCAGTCTGCACACATTTAAAGCAACAAAAGAAACATGTCCAAAATATTTCACATCTTCACTTGATATTAGAACTATTTTAAACTGAAATTTTTAAGCTTTCCAGGTTTTTATCTCTATCACAATTAAAGGGGACAGTGATTACAAAGGTAAAAGAAAGTGAAGAGTTGGTCTTACAGAGGGAATTCTGTTAACACAAGAATGCATTGAGGTAATTGATCTGAAAAGCCCAGTTTCCAAATTACTTGTTTTACTGTCAGTTCTTCACATGTTTGCAGCTGCAATAAGCAGTCAGTACACAATCATTTACACTGAAAAGCTACGGTTGTTTTGTTTTCAGTTTCAAATAGTTCATGAATTTAAAATTTTGATAGAAATATACATTTATACATATTTCGTCTAATAATAAAATGTTTAGAAACATCTAATGACAGCTATATTTTTAGATATTATTTTCATAGCTGATAGTCTATACTTATAACTTTAGTGTCTAACATAAAATAATGGCTATAATGACTGAATTTAGTGTCAAACATAAATTGCTAGTTATTCCGGTAATAGAGAAAAGTGGTTGTGACATATTAAAATGACAACACAATCTGAATGAAAACTGAATTTGCATATCGTTTTGAAATTTTCCTAAGAGAAATGCTTTTAAAACATACTTGGATGAAATTTATTCCATATTAACTATTTGGATTTTCTTTTTTTCTGATTTTTTTCATTTTAAGATTATAAGAAATTTGACCATAGAATTTAAAAATAGATTAATAACATGAACTTTTCCCAGTTCCCACAGTAAAGAAAGTATAGCAAACTGTGCTTCTTATTTCACACACACATAGCACACATCTATCCCTCCAGCCTGGGTTACTATGAAACAAATCCCAGGAATTACATAATTGCATCTGTAAATCTAACATTTTTCTTGAATTCCTGAAAGACACAACATTGTCATCCCTCCAGCACAACACAGCAGTGTTTTCTCCTGAATCCCTTTTAGCTTTTCTCCAATAAATAAGTAGGCTGGCTAAGACTTGGTAAGTCTAATTAGACTCAAATCATACTTCTTTCCCTCAAATATTAGTAAAATTTTCAGAGTTCATCCTGGTCCTTAGTCATTTAAAAATAACAGATATGCCTCCATCACAAAGCACACCCAGCCCTGGTTCTTAGGTACCCAACAGGATGAGCATAAAAGAGACAAATGCATTCCAATGGTGTCCTCATAAAATAATCAGGACTTGTCACCATCATGTAGCTTCTTAAAATTTGTATTTTCCCAAGCAAGACTCAATCTTTCTAATCCAATCCTATGAAATTAAAACTTTGAGAGGAGAAGGGATGACTTTTTCTCAGGAGAGGGTGACTGAGCTATGGAGAGATAGCTTTAACTTCTCGATCTTTCCTTTCTTTGAGACCATTTTTTATTAGTCTTGGCTTTATTTTCCTTGATTTTAACTAACGGCCACATTTGAGCAGAAATTTCACTTGGCAATAAAGAGATTGGAATGTGAGAAACAAAAGAAAAGGGTGAGGAGCCAACACCAGTTTACCAACCAATAATCATACATGTGCACTTGAATTTTTAACACTGACAAACTTAACATTTAATTTTTAACACACTAGATACGTAACCAGAAAAGTGTTCATTGCAACGAATGGAGTGTTTTCATCAGAATTCTATTCACCATTAATAAGAAGGATTTAAACCAAAAAGATTTACTGAAATAATCTTGTTGGATTATTATTCAGGGACCTCTGTACAGAAATCAACCTCCCTCTTTCCAATCTTGTATTCTTCAGGGGCCACACAACACTTTCATCCAAAGGGGGCACTGCCCTCTCTGTGTGACCCACCTTAACCTTCAGCACCCTTCTTAGCTACAGCCCCGGGGTCTACATGCTTATTTGTTCCCTTTTTTTTTTTCTTCCTTTTTCTTAAAGAGCCAATGAGCTCTTGGACATAAGCCAATCAATCTGATTTCTGTTCTACCACATCACATGTAAGTATCTGCCAATACATAGCAGTTTATTAGCATTCAAATATAGCTTATCTCCTTTGATTCTCTTAACCAATAAGTCAAAGGAGTTAGTCTTTTCTTGCAAAAATGTGATAAATATAGATATATGCACATATGTATTTTTAAAGAGGAAATTCAAAGAAATGTGTTATGATAACAGAGAGGTGTATCCTCAAGCAAGTGGAAACAGAAAATAATGTCATTCTTAAAAAATCACCACATAACGGATAACAACAGAGAAATGCAATCATTGAAGAGAAAAATCTGTTTCTGGGCATGTCATGCAGGATGTGCCTGCCTGGATAGGGACATAAGGGATGGAGCGTGTCCCCTTCAGCAGGCAGGTGGTTGGCCTGCCCTGAGTCAGCCAGGGAAGCTCCGTCTGTACCCACCCCACACTGGCCAGGAGACGCAGCTCTGTTGGTAGAATCTGCTCCAGCTGGAGCATAAATCACTCCTAACCTGATGAGCAAACTGAACCTTGGGGAAAATACTGACTTACTCCAACATTGTGAGCGTATTACCAAATCCTAACCCAACATCCAGGTCTGCTGCTGTGTCCCTTTGTCTAAATTGTGATTTTCAACATGTTCCCTAGACCTTTAACCTCAGTATCACCAGGAACTCATTAGAAATGCACAGTATTGACCCCTATCTGAGTCAGACCTCCTGAATCAGAAATGCAGAGTGGGGTCCAGCAATAGGCATTTTAACAAGTCTTCTGGCTAATTCTGAAGCACATCACTTTGAGAACCATGTTCTAGGACAAGAGTACAATGTCTAAACAATAAGAACTATTCAAGATAAGATTATTAAATAATTTTCCAGACAGTGCTGTGCTTTGTCTCATAATCTCTAAGATGTTAAAATAGGAATAAAAACTAAAATATGTATTTAATATCCTTTCTGTGTTTAGTGGTGTATAGAGAGAAAACCTAAAACAGTTTTCACCTTGCAGATTGGTTCAGCATTGCATATCACATTTTAATTAAAATCCCACTGATAAGTAATCAAAGTATACCCTAGTATAAAGCTTCTGGTAAGATTGTGTTGATAAATTGCTATGCAATCCTTGTTGATAGTTGAAAGAAAACAGTGATAAGAACTGTCAGTGATCATATATTAAAACATTGTATTAGATTTAAATAGTTTTAAAAATATTTTCCTCTTTAATTAACTGCTTAAAAGATCCTTGATACCACCATTTTCAAAAATGTGATTATGCAATCATTTTACATCTGTATAGGGTTTTATCATTTCCCATAGATTTTCTCTTATAAACCTCAAAACAACCTCACCTGGTAGATCAGGGAAATGAAACGACTTCCCCAAAGTCACTTAGCTGAGAGGTGGAAGGGTGTGTACAATACCACTTGCACACAATTCATAAGAAGTTTCCACCCAAGTTCAATATCATATAGTTGCTACATATGCTAAAAAATAAAATCACTTTTTGAGATACAATCTGTTGCCTATGGATCTAATTTTTCTGAATTGATTGCTGTGGCTGTATGTTGACATGTGTTTTTATACTAAAACAATTTGCAAAAACCACTGCTTTTAAGAAATACAGGATTTGCTAACAAATTTTGCAAATGGGTTCCCATTTGATTTTACTTTTGTGGGATTCCAAAGTCAGAGCTGTCAGGGAGACAGTTTTATATTATTAGTTACTCAAACTAACATGAATTTCAGGATGCAAAGCAGACTTACTAAGAATATGCCTTTACAGTTATTAACTCTTCCATAATAACTTTGGTATGATTGCCTACAGGGAAGTTACCACTTAATTAAATTTCTATTCCACATTACATACTCAAAAAATATCTTTCCACCACATGTTAATATTGTACTTTCATTGCTATGATCTCTATCTTCTCCAGTTTCAGTGATATGAGTGTTTTGAACAATCATTGCTGTGTTAGTACTTAAGTGCTCTAACTTTTCTAGGATCATATTTCAGAAAACCTGTATCATGATGTCCAGTAAAAAGTGTGCAATTTAGTGTCCCAGACCTAGCTTTAGAACCTGTAACTGCTACACAATTATTATAAAATAACCCATAGTCATGCATGAGGTCATGGGGCTTTTCTTTATTCCTTATCTTACTTTAGTATCAACAGTATTCCTTATTTTAATGAGCCTTTTGCTCTATTGGAAGTCATCTATTGGAAGTCTATAGGAAAACATATTCCAATGTATAGATATACTGTTTCAATGACATTTGATTTTGGTTCCAAACAAGTAGCCAAATAATTCCACTTTCCCAAGATAATAATTGGAACATGAATACAAATTATGTCACATTTTGTTTGACTTATTATAAAACCCACACAATGACATCACTAGACAAAAACTGGGAATCAAGAAAAATACTCCTCACCCTTGATAAGCATGCCTTGACTTTCTTTTCCTAATGATGCCATCTTAGATTAATGTTAGAATTAGTTGGCATTCCTGTCATGCCCAACAACTGGCAGCACATGAAAATATGACAAGGAGCATTCAGAGCACCTGGAAGAAGGCAAACTTAGAGTCTAAAAATAGAAATAATCCACCAAGGGTCATGAAAATACAATATAAAGTAGTAAGAGACTGAAGGGATTATGAACACTGCTATTTCCATTTATAGGTGTCTGCTCTGAGCCCCATTACACGAGATAACTTGCTCAAGGTCACGGATAACACTTTAAATTTCTTGGGCCATATTTCAAAAAATGGATGATTCTTGGTCTTGAACAAGTCATCTAGTTTAACTTCATAATATAGTTTAGTATCATAGGAAAGACTCAAATCTGGTTTTCTTGATGCTTAACAAAAACAGGGCCCAAAATTTATTCATTATATTTGCCATATGCCATAAATTGTGTTCTACCATTGTCTGGTCTCAGTTTTGTCCTTTTCAATTCATTTTCCTTATTAATAAAAATGACAATAGGAATGGGCTTTATTGAGCACATAGACTGTACCAGACATTTTATATATTTTTTTCAAAATTTCACTAATATGTTACAAGGTAGATAGATCTACTGATGAAATGTAGTCATATAAAAATTGCTGTAAATACCAGAAGAACTTCAGAAAAAATAGTAACAAGAAACTTAGTTTTGCTTCTTTCTAGGTCAGGAGCTACAGACTTTTTTTTTTCTATAAAAGACCAAATAATAAATAATTTTAAGCTTTGGAAGTTATACAGTTTCTACTAAAAATATGCAACTCTGCCAGAGACAGGTGCGGTTGGGTTCCCAAAATAACTTTGTTTAGAAAAACAGGCTGTCGGTAGCTTTGTCCACTACCAATAATATGCCTACTTTGTTTAAGACAATTGATTAACTATAAAACATGTAGAAGATCTGAAAAATATAACAACATTGATCTAATTGATTTAAATTGACTGCAATTCCATATAAACACAGAATATACTTTTAAGTTCTGTGACACACTGACAAAAATTGAAAATATGGCAGTATCTACGATCAATGATCAAATATTTTCTATGTATTTGGCAGCAAGATAATCACGATTCAAACCTTACAAACTCATGAAGACATACAATTATTTTAATGCCCATTTTATAAGTAAGAAATCCCAAGGCAGGTACAATAAATACTACTTTTACCTTGTAGTATTTACTCCCACTACCACTTTGCATATTCCTTCTATTCTATCTAAACAAGTTTTCAGTATCTCAAGACAAGAAGCTTTCTTGTCTCCAAACCTTTACCCTTGCTGTTCACTCAGTCTAGAGTGACTGTCCTTGCATTTCCAAAATCAAATTCCACCTGCTGTCCAAAGGCCATTTCAGTGGTGTCCCTTCTAGGGAACCCTCCCATCTCCTTTTTGAACTAAAGCAACTGCTGTCCTCCACCTGCATGCACAAGAGAACTTTGTTCTTCTCTAGTTACAACTCCATTGTCCTCTACATTTTCAGGTATGTGTGTGGTTTATTTTGTTCCCATTTTTGGAAGCCATCAGATATGTCTACTCGTTCTTAATTGTTCTAAGGTTTAAATATCCATACTGTAACAGAAATACCATATGCAAAATAAGCATTCATACATGATTTGAATTTACTGTGCTACTTTTCCCTTTTAAAAATGAGTATAGTTTATCAACATCTCTTTTATCAGATGATTATTTCAGGGAAATGTTTTGGTTTACCCCAAAGTAAGATCAACATATCTATCTACTTATATATTTACCTACCTATCTATAGGCAGATATATATACATCCATATGACTATGATGTAATTATTATATACAATGAGTAATATATGTGTGTATATATTCAGACACATGCATTTACTTGTAAGTTGGATGGATCGGTAAGTAGACAGACAGCTAATAGATAGATAATATAATTCTCATTAAAAACTTTTCCTCTAGGGCCTCCCTGGTGGCGCAGTGGGTTAAGCAATGCAATATGAAGCTAGCCTCAGCCACTGCAACACGAGTTGGATCCCTGCTGCCAGCCAGGGAGGAGACCCACATGGCGCAGCAAACCTCTCCTGCTGTGCCCACTGCTCCCCTCAGCAGTGTACTTCTGTTGATCTGCCTGTTCTGCTCCCCGCTGTCTGTGGTGAATCCTCTCACCCCCCACACCTCTGGCCTGTACCCCAGTGCTTGTATGCATAAATAAATCAATCTTAAAAAAAACCAACTTTTCCTCTAGTAATAATTTAATCTTCTTGAGGTATCACATGCCTTTTGATAGCACAGCAGTTCTGTATGAATTTTTTTAAATTGGGCAGTAGTCCCAGGAGCTATATGTGACGACGTGAATCAAGTAGCACAGGAGAGAAATTGTCTTAGGTTGGGTTCTTTGTCGGGCCACAAATTCCTCTTGAAAATTTTCCTACCAGACAATCAAGTGGCAACCTCCAGAGCTTGGGATCACACAAATGAGTCAGTGCTGCTGTAACATTTGCAGACTGTAACTAATTCCCCACGTAGAGTCTCTGGAAGGAAACCATTCCAAGAGAGGTAAAAGCTTTCTGTAAACAATGTTAGCAGTCATGTGTAATCACAATACATTATGTAACAGATGTGCCCAAGAAATTTAATTTGAGAGAAGAGTAAGGAGGCATTTAATTCAGTAGCATAGTTTTTGACGTATGAGAGATTTCCACCAAGATACCCAAAATTTCTTAAAGGCTTTCCTCACTATATTTTTTCTAGACTTATGAGTAAGTTCTTTTGCAATGAACTACATTTTCCCAATAGAAAAGAAATAATTATACGATTGCCTAACTGTTTTGTTGGTGGTAGTAGCAACCAGTGATTAAGCATAGTGGGACTCTCAGAACCCACATTGTCTTTCACCATTTCACTAAACAGAAGTCTTGTCAGGAAGCACAAATTTAAGGTTAAAAACAACTCAGAAGAAATCTCACTCTTCCATATTCCTAGATAAGAAAATAAAACCACTGCTAGATCAATCTACCATACAACCCAGCGATTCCACTCCTAGGAATCTATTCAAGAATACAAAAATATAAATCTGAAAGGAAACCTGGACAACAGTTTAAATGCCCCCAAATAGATGAGTCAGTCAAGATGTAATATATATACACAGTGGACTATTACTCAGAAATCAAAAATATAAACTTGTGCCACTTGCGACAACATGGATGGAGCCAGAAGGGATAATGCCATGCAGAATAAGACAGAAGGATAGAGATAAATATGGATGGTTTCGCTTATATGAGGAATAGAGTGAACCAAACAAGGAACCAGGAGAAAGGTAAAACTTGCAAGCTGACTATACTTACAGCAGGGTAGCAGGAGGGAGAAGGGTCAAAATAGGGGGGGGAAGAACACCAAGGTGATGGATTATGAGTGCCATGGTAGTGGAGGAACTATGGGGACTACACTGGAGGGGAGAAATCAAATACTGTCCAAAATTAGCAATGACATAAGAATATAAATATGAAAAATTTAAAATTAACAAAGAAATATTTTTTAAAAATTTAAAATCTCCATTTTTTCAAGTTGTTCATAGGCTTTCAGAATCTCAGTGCGGGTACTAAGCTCTAGTGAGCAGACCAGAAAAGGTTTACATAAAATGAAAGAGTTTTGGTGAGTTGTTGTTTTTTTTTTAATCTCCCTTTTCTTCATGGCAGAGGATGGCACTTTATACACATTGGCTCATTAATCTCTACAAAACCTTTATGACATAGGTTTCATGGAAGGAACCAATATCTTTCCCAACTTCATAGAGAAGAAAGGAAGGCAAGCATTTCTTTTTCCATGAGAAAACTGTATTGACCAAACTCTAGCCCCTGAGGGGACTGATAGGTCTCTGAATCTGTAAAAACAAGAGGAGAGAACTTTTTTTTCCTCTAAGGAGCAATATCCCTAAGGTAGAGACAGAGCTGACATTTACCCTTAGTCAGCAGCACACTGACTAGAAAATTCTATTCAGGCAGCTGTAGAGAAAGTACAATCTTGGGAGAATACTTGTGAAATTGTGAATAGAAGGCTGCAGGCACAGTGGGGCCAAGGGTATAATTCTTTGTTCTTCATTTATAGCACAGGGAATGACCTAAAAGGTAGGGTGAGGGTCCCCCCCAGGAGGACAAGTAGGCCACACCTGGCATGCTAACTCTGATGGCAGGAACTTGATACTCTGCATGAGTGTGGCAAGGAGTCCAGGGCACAGGAGATGAGCAGCAGGCATTGCTGCCATGGGAACCGGAGCACAGGGTCCATACACATGAGCCACTTTGATGTTCTCACCCCCTTATTTTAAAGATAGATGGCATTCACCCCAGGTCACACAGCTGGTTAAATCTGGGTCTTCTGATTCCTAGTCCGGCATTCTTCTAAATCATCTACTTGAAAGTAAGAAATCAATTTGTTTAAAAACAGTTACAAATAAGACATAGTCATTGCACTGCTATAGAAGAGAATTTAATAAAGAAAAAAAAAGGTATGCTCTCTTTTATCATTTAAAGTGGCAAGAGCTTGAGGAAATAATAGTGAGAGTAAATACAAATAACATATCGCAATCAGATAAGAAGCACACCTAACAATATTAATGACTAACATCAACAATGGACAGTAGTGTTTGTTATACAGAGTTTTAATTATCTTACATATATTACTGGAATAAATAAGATGCATAAATAAATATGCAGTGTGTTAAGCTGTTCACGACTGAGTAAAAAATTCAGGCAATAATAAGGTGATATGTGCCTCCCTGGAGGCTTAGGGGTTGAGCGCTACACGGTGGGGTTTCCACAGCCACTGCAGCGCGAGTTTGATCCCCCACCGGGTAGGGACCCACATGGTGCAGCAGACCTCTCCTGCCTCTCTAGCTGCACCCCTCAGCAGTGTATTTCAGTTAATCTGCTTGTTCTGCTCCCCACTCTTTCTCTGATGAATCCTCTCACCCTCCATGCCTCTGGCCTGTACCCCATCTCTTGTATGCATAAACAATAAAATCTTAAAAAAAAAAAAGGATAGGGCAATGTGTGTATGCGTATGTGTGAGTGGAAGTGTATTTTCAGTTTAGAAAGGCTTTCCTGGGCAGGTTTATATTTATTATTTTAAAATAAGTATTTTTAAAAGATTATCAAAAGAAGCCATTAACACAAATTGACCAAACCATATATCTGCCTTCAAGAAGACCACAGTCAAATGGAAAGCAGAAACACAACATTCTAAGCCTAAAGAATGTACTAAATGGAACATTTATAAGGTGCACACAGAACAGAGCGTGCAGCCGAAGGGGTGAGCACAAGAGGGTTGGAGGAAGTTTTTATGCATACAAGAGCTGGGGTACAGGCCAGAGTCATGAGAGGTGAAAGGATTCACCAGACAGAGTGGGGAGCAGAACAGGCAGATCAACCGAAATACACTGCTGAGGGGAACAGCAGGCAAGGCAGGAGAGATCTGCTGTGCCATGTGGGTCCTCTCCCTGGCTGGGGATCGAACTCATGCTCCTGTGTAGTGATGCTTCAAAGTGTGGCGCTCAACCTGCTGCACCACCAGGGAGGCCCAACTGGAGGAAGGTTTTGAAATAACCGATATATTTGTCCCAAAACTGATACATTTACAATGAAGAAAAATACAGAGAGAATAATATGTGGAGATGAAAAGTCTAGATTTTTCTGAAAAGGGCAAAATTAACAAGGAAAAACATGGAGTCAAGGGGGAGGGAAGTGGAGGAGAGAGATGAGCAGGAAAGTTAGGTTGGAGTAAAATCATGACTCATAGTACCTAAGACTTTCTGGTAATTAATGATATTTATATCAAAGTCCAGGTATCAGCTCATTGACCACCTCAACATCCCTATGAGTTTATGATTATTACTATTCCTTTTTTTTAAGCAGATAAGGAAACTGAGGCAGGGGTCAATAAGAGGTCACTAGTTGAAGAAGGGAATTCACACTGAGGCTAGCTAACTCTCTAGGGCATCACGTGTCAGGCTGAATCCCATTTGATCTCCGACATTACACAGCCTCAGAGAAAATGCAACGTGGAGGGAAGACCATGGATGAGAAGTTAGAATCCTGGTTGATAACATCAGCTTTTCCATAACACGCAATCCTTTGTGCAAATCAGTTCCACAATCTAAAGCAGAAAGATGCTCAGGTTCTTCCCAATCTATATGACCCTATGTCAAAAGTCTTACTTGATTTCTGGCTTCAAAATAAGTAAATTCATTTCTTCTATATTTGTATTACTATGACATGAGCTCTCAGAGGTAAAATATATCAAATAAAGAGATTTGTTACCTTTTAAATACAGAAGTAAGGGGAAATAAAGAAAAAGAAAGGGGAAAGGGAAGAGAGGACTATCATTTGTGGATCTAGAAGGCAGAATTGAAGCTAATTAGTAGAAGCCACATGAGAGACAATAAGGATAAGTAGAGAGAAAAAACAGCATTTAATTTTGCACTCTTTGCCAGGCATTAACCAGGTAATTATATAAGTAAATTCAACCACCTTCAATAACTTTGTCAGACATTTTATCTATTTTTCTAGAAGAATTATTTGAAACTCTAGAAACTTACCACCAATGCTCAAGTTTGCACTCCAGAGAGAGCCAGAGCTGAGACTAATCACCGTAACTCCTCAATTACAAATCCCCAGATCTTTGCACAGCCTCACTGCTCCTCTGGGCAGAAAGGTATCTTCCCTCCATAAGAAACAGCTACCGGGGTTGAGGGCATATTCCAAATCATATGCTGTGAGAACTAAAGGAGATAGGGGGGTCAAATAACCCCCAAGAGTCTCACTAATGACAAATCTACCCAACCCTTACAAGTTAAAAAAAAAATGCAAGCTAGCTATCTATATAATTATTTTGCAATAAATGTGTATTGTTTCATTACCTTGCATACCTTAAACTTGCTCGGTTATATGTTAGCTATATCTCAGTAAAGCTGGAAAAAAATAAAAAGACAGCCAGTGAAGTTGTCTACTCGCTGAGGACAGAACTTACTGAAGCATTTTGCTTGGACAGTCATTAGTTAGACCAGAATAAAATGCCGTAAAAGAATCCTTCCAACTATACAGCATATATACAACTATTATTATGATTCTACTATTATTAAGGTCTGTTAGCTTCTTTACTGTCATAATGTATTACTGTCATACTGCCTTACATGTTCTAAGATTAGTTTATTAACCAAAAGAAGTAATAACATTTCAGGAGAGATATTTTGGGAAAGAAAATCTTATCATCAAATTACCCCACTTAAGCAGCTCCACACATAGATGAGTTGGTGTTTGCTGTGATTGCAGCTCTATTACTAAGGGCAACTTACTGTGTGTCTATTTATGTATCTTCTTGCAACTTTTGTTAGACTTCACAAGCGCAAACACATAATTTAATTTGCAATATAAAAACAAAGTCTTGGGAGGCCTCCCTGGTGGCACAAGGGCTTAAGCACCACACAATTAAGCATCCACAGTCACTGCTGCACTATTTGCATCCCTGGCCAGGGAGCTGACCCACATGGTGCAGCGAACTTTTCCTGCCTCACCTGCTGCTCCCCTCAGCAATGTACTTTGATCAACCTGCCTGTTCTGCTCCCCACTGTCTCTGGTGAATCCCCTCACGGTCCACACCTCTAGCCTATACCCCAGTTCCTGTATGCATAAATAAATCTTTTGTAAAAAATAAAAACGAAGTCGTAATGATAGATGGATTTTTTTATCTTTCTCCCTACATATAGTTTATTATCTAATATATAAACCTGTATCTTTTTTTGTATGCTTAACTCATAAGATAAAATATAAGTTGCTGAGTGCCAGAACACAAAGTATCGGAATCTCCTAAAGACAGAAAAGATGCCAATGAAAGTTAAAAGGATAATTTGTAAATGAACTACACACACACACACACATTTTTAAAGCCCAATTCATCAGCTTTCACCTATCAAATTATTTTATCTGCTTATGCCTCCTTCTCTTATCCATGATTACTACAATTCTCTTCTTACATTTCACACCCAGAACACTGAATGGTCCTAATGTTGCAGAAAAGACTGCTAGAAAATGGCAAATGATTCCTTAGTTATCCAAGTTGAAATCATACTAGTATCTAAAAAATCTAAAAAGTTTATATTGTATTTCAAGTTCAAAATCCATATTCATGAATGAATTCTGATCCCAAGAAAAACATGACATCATTTACTCCTTTTTTTCATATCTTGAAGTCAGGGAAGGGGAGATAAGATTTATTGACAGTGGAAAATAAAAACATGCAGCCCTAATCTGCTAGGTACCTACCACATATGATCACATCTAATCATCACAATAATCCTTCTACAGGTGAGGAGACTGAGGTGGAGAAAAGTTAGGCTGTTTGACACCATCAGAAATCTGATCACCTTAGAATCTGAAGTCAGGATTAGCACTCAAACCATTATCTTTTTAAACAACATCATCCAAAGACTTTCATTATCTGGAACTTAGTTATGTTTTATGCATGGACTGGACAACACATTTTTTTTTCTTTTGAAAGGCCAAAATACTGAGAGGAATGGAGGGGATTGGATTCCTGGGTAAGACATCAGCAGTAGGGCTATCAAAGCTCAGAAAACATGACTAGTGGGTAGTCTGTTGACAGAAACAGTAACTGAAAGGGTAGACAAGACAGTGTTCAGAAAATTTCTAGAGAGGTACACCTGGCAAAAAACTGAGGGAGGATTCCCTTGTCAGGAGTCAATGAGAAGTGGCTGAGGAGGGGGTAAATGCTTGGGAAAGACTGAAAAACTAAGTCAGGTGAGATAAGTAAGCAGGATCCTCTTTGCGGAAAGGAGATTCAGATAAGGTCTCAAGTGTAGAGAGAGACTGAGCAGGGAACTTACAGTGAGTTAGAACCAGCAGGAAAGGGAGTAGGATAATTCTCAGCACAAGAAGCTATCGGTTATACATCTGCCAAAAGCAATGCAAATTGAGCTTTTTGGGAAATGATCCAGGAAGCATATCAATATAGAGACGTATCAATATCAATATTAAGATGGAGGTCAGTCTTACGTGTATTTGGAAGGGGTTGGAGGTTGAGGGCTGAGACACTGACCCTAAAGTCAGAGCAAGGGTCAAAACAAAATCTACTTCAACTTACCCAAGGAAATCCTTTCGATCACCCATGATGTACAGTGATTCTTAGACACTATGTCTTAGGCTCTCACTAAGCTAGATCAAAATAATTAAAAGAAACATCCGTCAATTTGATCCACACAAAAGCATTCTTGCTTGTCTTTATCGTTTACTCAATTTGTTTTAATTTTAACCTTCTGTAGTTTTAAAATATGGTAATAGATTTGCTGGTACTTGACAGAATTAAGTGGAATTGTGGTATTGCATCTTGCCTTGTATTGAAATCTTGAACTTTAAATCAAGCCTGTTTCATGTAGTATTGCATCAATATGTCAAAATTAGTTCAGAGACAGATGTGTCAGTAAGTTGTGGGAGCTGTCAGAGACAAAGTCTTCAAAAGGAGCTAGCTGAGGTTGGCTAACACAGGAAAAAAAGAGATAGCACCCAAAGAAGGTAGATGGAAGTTTAAAATAGTAGAGACAAAATTTGATCTCTTTGAAGTAAATAGGAGATCTTTTGGGTTTTTTTTTTTTTTGCAAGAAAATAAATCCTGACTCATAGTTTCTAGTAATAATCATAAGATTCATCATTCTAGATATATTTGTTATCCAATAATCAGGTCACATCTATCAATTTCTTATCACAGACATATATAAAAATAAGACTATAAAGTAATGGTAATAGGTAGATTAATTAACATACTAATATAGTGACTTGACAGACAACATACAGATTTTGTTGTGCTATTCCATTTCATTAGAGATCTACTTAGTTTCTATCCAAAAAATATCAAAATGGATGATATCAATATTTTATTCAGGTGGATTCAGTTAAGGAAAAATCAGTCTTTAAAGAGTAAAGATATGGCATTATACAAGATAAGATAGTACAAAAGAATGTGAAAGTGTTTCCAAGAGAGGAAGCCATAAAAAAAATCACTGGAATTGGTGCCCCAAGGGCAAGCTTTCACAAAGCACTAGGCAAAATCATGTTTCCTTTCTTAGGAAACCAAAGCATGATTTCAGTAAACACAGCTATGATGCCAATGAACTCACTTCCCCAAAATTTTCTCACATCAAATCACAGGTGAATCACATTCTTTCCTCCTAAATAGTCCTGCTGCACTATTTTGGCTGCTGGAAATGGTAGACAACTAACTTCAGAAGTGAGTGGATTCAATGGCTAAGTCAAATCTCCGCCCTTTCCCAACTACAAGGGGTGGACAGAAAGGAACTCACTCCTTTCCTCTTCTGTCCCTGCTCTCTTCTCTCTCTTCATGCCTTTCTCTACCAGGTCCTGTCCCATGTGCCAATATACATGGGACTGATGAACTGTATTTCTAGCTAATTGTTTACACTCATTTGACTTTTACTCATTCTGCTTTACATTAGAAGTAGATTCAATTTTCTGTCTACTTAATCATATATCCTAGAGAGCAAGATCTGTGACTAACAACCACCAGCATCATGGCTGAGTGCTTACTATGTAATAGGCATTGTGCAGAGCAAATCATGTGAATTATGTCCTTTCATTCTTTGAACATGCTGGTAAGATGAGTACTAGTACTATTCTTTTTCACGTGTGTAAACTCGTGATCTGCTAACTATGGTGTCCAAATTTATTTACACAACTGGTCAGAAGGAGTAGAGTTGGAACAAATATCTTTTTGGAAAAAATGCACAAATTATGGAAAAATCCCCTTTTTCCCGATCTTGCCTTAGAGAAAGACTGTGCATATATTAGAGACAAAATAATTTCATTAGGAATTTAAATTTCCCTGCTCTTCATGAACCACTTTGGCTAGAATGAACTTGTTGATAATAGAACATGTCCAGAATTTAGAGTTTGTCTGAGACAAACACCTTCCATAGTTAAGCTCAGTATTTTATAACAATGTTTTATTTCCAATTTTTAGGTATTTTCAATAAATCTTCTAAGGCATTCAGTCCCTTTCATAGAACCCTGGCTTCAAATATTTAGTTTTGGTACATTTCTTTCTTCCTGAGGATTTTCTAAGCTTTTGGAAAATCTGAAAGTATGGTTTAGCTTTGTTCATGCTAGTTTGCTTTTATTTCTCTTTGCAAATTGCAAGCAGCAGCTATATGATGGTGAGTGTGGATGCCAACCTCCATCATCCCTAATTTACAGCTCCTGTTAGCAAACCAAAAACTATCCATCATCCTGCCCCCTATATGCATACTTAAAATTAATTGAGTGAATTATTTTAAGATCTGTAATCACAGACTTGGCATTTGAAAGTCAGATAAAGATCAGATTTAAGATCTAGATGTCATAATCCTATTACTGCTTAGGCTTATCTAGGATCAAGTAAAATGCATTACTATGTGCTATGGTTAATGATTTAGATCATTAGTTCATCTTTCCAATTATTCCTTTTTTATGTATTTTTTTAATCTAAAAGAGACTTTAAATTTAATACTTAGCCATCACATCAATGATAGGGCCACTGCAGAAGGGGGCTAAGATTAGAGACTTGTACTTCTCAATATATAAAAGCTGATCATTGCCCTGCTCAATTAAAACTCTAGGTCAAGTATCCTTGTTTCCCAGTTTCTTTATTTTTATCTAAACAAACTACAATTATAAGGCTTCCAGGTGATAATGAAGCCAAAGTGCCCCAATCATTTGACTTCTGTTGATTCCAGAGTTTATGTCTATTTCCTGAGTTTAAGATCTGCATATTCATGCCCAAAATGAGAGCTCCACTCTAGTGTTGAATGTATATCTCAAATTAAATTTCAAAAAATAAGGATGATATTCTATAGTCACTCTCACTAAGAATCCCTTTCTCCAGTCTCCTCCCTACTGTATCTCCTCATCTCAGCAAATATTGGGACTCAACATTGCTCAGGCCCAATCCTGAGGGATTATCCATAATACTGGTCCTTCAATCCCCCAGTAAATTCAGTGGACACTACCTCTAGTATATCCCTGGTTAAAATGCAGTAAATAGCCCCAAAATATCATTGGCTTAATAAAGCAGATTTATTTCTTACTCTTGTTTCAAGTTTGGCAAGAATCAACAGCAGTCTCTGCTATTTTACTCAGAGTCAATCTGATGGAAGGTATATGAGACACATATTTCCCCAAATAGAGCAGCAGAGGGAATATGGCTACTATGCTAATTCTTTCAGGCTTCTCATCCAATTGACCTAACACACTTCCTGCATTCAATTCATTGGCAGAAAAAAAGCAAGCATATAGCCAACTAAATGGGGGGAGAGAGTTCAGAAAAATGAAATTACACCATGTGGCAAATGTGGGAGAATACTTATGAACAACCCAAACTCCACAATATCTAAATGAAAATGCTGAGTAGAGTGATGAATACTTGAATCTGGAATTAAGGAGAAAGATTGGGCTAAAAACATCTATTTGTGATTGACCAACATGTAGACAGTATTTAAACCTCTAGGACTAAGGGTTATCACTGAAGCAGTGAGATGCCAGAATTGAGATATCTCAACATCAATTAGTTGGCAGACACAGTTGGGTGAGAAATGAAATAGGCAGAGAATAAAGAATAAGAATGTTCAGTTATATATGCAGGTCACTGTATTTTTTTGAAAGAGAGGGTAGATACTTTTGTCTGGGAATATTTTTCTTTGTGAAATGAGAAATCAAGTCATCAATCAAGAATTATAATGACATGAATGTGATAGGGATTAAGAGAAGGAAGAGGTATGATCTATTGATCTCCAAGAGTGGGAAGTGAATGTCAAGGGGAGATGGAGGAGAATTTTTAGATTACACTGAAGGGCTACTTGAGGTTAGTTGTCATATATTTAAGGATCTATCAGAACAGTTGTATGATTATTTTTTCCTGCACCATATCACTTCCTCAGGTACACAATAGTTGAAAGACCACACTTCACTGGGTTGTGTCTGCCAGTCCACATCGAGAGGAAGGAAAGAACTTGGGGCTTACATAAGGTGTCAAGTTAATAGATGAATATGGGACTTAAATTAAATAAACAGAACTAAAATGAGATGAAGAATGAGAAACAATGAAAAGTGGGATGGAAACAAGTTTGTGGAAAGGTTCTACGGATTTTAAGAAATTGGAGTTGGAACAGTAAAGTAAAAAAAGTTACGAACTAGTGGTTATGATTTTAAAGTCTATGCTGGTCATGGCAGTAGATATCTCACAATGGAGGGCAAGATTTTTGAAGAAAGAGTTAGAGATCTGGAAGCTAATATGTGGGAGGAGTCATTTTTATGGTTGTCAAAATCCCCAAATTAGATGTTGGTGGTACAAATGTCAATGATGGGAAATAGGAAATATTGATAAAAGCACTTAAAATTCAGTAAGTCTCCTCCTTAGCCATATTGATGATGAAGCCCAGCCTAATAGAGAGTTTGGTCCCTTTTAAAGGAGACTGTTAACATATAGTAAAAATGAGTATAGTGTTTATCTTAATGCTTGTTCTGAGAAGGCACCAGTGAGACATCCCAATGGAGATATCTAGCACAGACTGGATAAATAGGGCTGGTATTCAGAAGGGGTCATTAAGATGAAGATATTTGAAAATCCACAAATAAATATAGCTGTAACCACTCTGAAAATAAACAAGATCAACAAGAGAAAATATACAGACTTGGGAGAGCAAAGAACCACAGGAAGAATGCTGAAGGACAAGAATATTTATATGATATTCAAATGCAGGTAAGAAAATTATCAAAAGTAGAAGTGTCATCAGAGAATGGTTTCATAAAGCACTTGGCTCTGTAGTAGATGATACAAAACTAAATGGGAGGGTAATAAAAATTTTAAAAGTTAATAGAAAAATACTTGGGTTAAGTCCTTGGGAGTGACTGAATAGTAAGTATATGGGTAATTTGAAAGAGTCTTGCATCTTTATTTTTTTCCTGGACTTTTTTTTTTTTGCAAAAATTAAGTTATCAGTTTATATGAGGCGTGTGAAGGCACTGGCCTGGTCATATTGTTTTAGTAGCGTTTTGCTCCACTACTGGTTGAAGGGGATTTCTGTAGTTCTGTTTAAATGAAATGCTGTACTGAATTTTAACCAACCTGTCTCTTCAGCAAACAGTGATATGATCATCTGTACCGAGGAATCCCATTTTAGTGAGTGCTATCTTAAGAGTCTGGCCAAGGACGTGGAAATGTCAGCCTGAATAGATGACAGAATGCCGTAGCGTTCATACTATATTTCCTATTGTACAAAGAAAAGAACTTTCATATGCTGGAACATATTTTGAGTTATGGGTTGAAATCTGATAACTTTTAGTTTCAGATTATGTATACTAATGTTTAAATGCAGATATGTAACATTCCAAAGAAAGGATGAGGATATTTAGAAATTAATGGGCAAAACCAGCCTATTTGTAGTTCTTTGAACTCCATTTTTCTCAGATTTCATGCTTTTATTAAACTTACCCATATTTCAAGTTTACAAAACTGTTCTCCTGGAACTCTTGTTAAAAGATCCTTTTAGGATATATAAACAGCTGTGGTTTTAATTTGCAGTCAACTGTAACATGGAAAAATCCTGTGAATTCTCAAGCAAGTCCCCAGATAATCAAACTAGTTTAGGATAATGACATACTAAGTTTGCTCTTAAACCCAAAGACAATAAGAAAACATAACCTGGAAATGCGCTATGTCATTGACATGACTTATTTATAGTCTTCTCAATAAAAAGTGTATTATAGCATGAAATCCTTAAATAATGATTCATACCCAACATCAAAGTGTTAATATTAGTCAATAGATGCATATGTAAAAAACAATCTAAGGAACAGTCACCTTTATAATTAATACGGCATTTTTTGAAACACTCAACACAAGAAAAATATCGTTATTTTAAAACTCACAGAAAGCAAAGTTTTTGAGTAAAAGAGATAGCAGATCGACTATTTCTTTGACACATAGAAACTGAAATTTTTTCCTTTTTAAAATCACTGTTTTGTTTACACAAGAGAATTATTTGACCCCGAATTGTGCTCAGTTTCTAAGTAGATCTCAACATATAAGCATTTTCCCTACAATCATACTGATTTTTCAAGACTAAATTTCTTGGAATTTGCAGATATTCATCTGCACAGTCACAAGATGTACAATTCAGATTCCCTTTTTACTGGATTTTGAAGAAAAACAAAACATTTTCTGTGGAGATGAACTAAGCTGTCCCTACAGTACAGTTTTACTAAAAACAGTCTGTATTTTAGAGAACAATATTATTCTTGATTAACATATACAGCTGTCTGTTTTGGCTCTTTTCTTAGAGTCAGGCTCTTCTATGGTAAGATATGGTGAGGGAGACATTTGAGAGGATACGCGTCCTTCAAGTAGACAGAAGGATATACAAGAAGCAGAAGCCCTAACTGTTGGATCAATATAATGACATAAAAGCGATTTTGCACACGTTGTCTTCAGTAGCTCTAGGTATGGTCTGTTGTTTATAAGATGGAGTTCTAATTGCCATCTGTTAACTTGAAGATCCTCCACTAACCCATCACTGAGTTTATGGTACTTGATAGATCATATCTTCCCCTCCATCATAGCTAATCTTCTTTGTCCTTCAATTGGCTGACAGAAACCAAGAGCAGCACTTCTCACTTTTCAGTGTGTTTATCTGCTTTTCTGTCTGTCACCCAGGGCAGACTGAGAGCCACTATAGAAAAGACAGGGATTTTATTGAGAAAACCTCCAGAAATGCCTGTGTTATAGAAAATGCATGGATACAGACACAAGCGTGTGTGTGTAAGATAGAGAACACACGAATGTCTGCATGTACTAACACATACACATATGTATACAAACACATTAAATACATTCATAACGATGTTAAAATACAGAGCTTTCTGGCTGTTTTAGCTGAATCTTCAGACAATAGCTGGCATAACATTAAATGTTGGTGAGAATGTAAAGGAAAAAAAAAAACCTCCTGCACTGCTGGTGGGAATTTAGACTGGCCCCCATGGAAAAACAGCATGAAGGTGCTTCAAAATATTAAAAATAGATACACAGTATGACCCAGTGATTCCACTGTTAGGTGCCTAACCGAAGAATATAAACATCACTAAATCAAAGGGATATGACTATTACTGTGTTCACAGCAGCACAAGTTACTATACGCAAGTTATGAAATCGACATGTGCCCAGTGACAGAGGAGTAGATTAAGAAAATGTGGTATGTACATAATGGACTGCTCTTAAGCTATAAAGAAGATGAAGGTGGACGATGGGGTCAGTGGGATATGCTTACATGCATCTGAGTTGCAATCCTATGCCTCTGAATCATATGTTATAAACTAATGTTAGTGAATGAAAAATAAAGATGAAAAGGGCAGAATAGGGGAAAAAAGAGCTGATCTCTTTGATTTTTAATTTAATTGAGGTAATGTTGGTTTACAATGTTGTTTATATTTTAGAAGACCTCCCTGGTGGTACAAGGGGTTAAGTCTCAGCACTACAAAGCTATCCACAGCCACTGCACCAGGCGTTCAATCCCCGGCCAGGGAGGTGACCCACATGGCCCAGCAGACCTCTCCTGTCTCACACACTGCTCCAATCAGTGTATTTCAGTTAATCCACCTGTTCCGCTCCCCACTCTGTCTCTGGTGACTCCTCACACACATCCTCCCCCTCCCCCTGCACCTCTGGCTTACACCCCAGCTTTAGCATAAATAAATAAATAGATAAATAAGTTTATGCATAAATAGATCTTTTTTAAAAATATTTGTATTTTGGGAGTAGAGGGTACATCCCTTCATTGGTTATTACCAATGTACATCTTCCCCAAACCACCACAGTCGAGTGCTCCCTCCCCTCATTTGTGACTACACAGCTGGAAATAACAGGGAGAATGCTAGGTGGAGTCAGTTGAAGGAGAAAGACCAATATACATGATTTCACTGATACGTGGAATACAGAGAAACAAAACACGAACTGACAAAACTAAGCCAAAAGAAGCCCTAGAAATATCACTGCAGAATTGAGATACCAGAGAAAGGGAAGTGAAGGGGCGACAACACACGTCAGGCAAGGCCCAGTGGCCTAGGCTAAAGAAGGACCCTGGGTGCCTTGGTGGTGGCTGTGGTATGGTGACAGACATCTGAGGAGGTGAGAACCTATTCCCTTGAGTCATATACAGTGTTGTAAGCCAGTGCTACCTCCAAAAAAAAGTAAGCAAAATTTTAAATGAACAAGAAAATGTTAAAAAAAAAAAAAAAGATAAGCTGGCAACGGCATTCAATGTTAATGTACCTTAATAGGATATTCAAAAAAATTAAGCAAAATATTGTCTTTTTCTGATCATGGCCCCTATAGCCACATGAAGACTAATTAAGGAATAAATCAGAAGCATACAGGAAGATGGAGACTGAGGAGAGGTTTACTTTGAGCAGAGTTGAAAGCGTGTTTTCAGTCACTGCCCTTGGGAGGGAGAGGATCTTTTCTTTCATCCCACAAGTGATGAGGGAATTTTCGAGAAAACCACTCGGAGAAGAGCTATGTGGTCCTGGGCTTGGGGAAAGCCAGGGAGGGAGTCTGCCTCCCTGGTGAGATGCTGGCTACAGGGTAAGTGACACAAAGAAGAGGATTCTGGGGTGAAACTTCACCTTATGATGGCTGTTCCGTGCTGACCAGCTGTGTTACCTGCAGAAGGGGTGAGCTCAGCTTGGGGGCGTTTTCAGTAATAACATGTTTGTGTGGGGAGTGACCTGACAGAACTGGCTTCTCTACTGAGACAAACACTGATACAATTTCTGCATGAGGACTTAATAAAGCCAAACCTATGTCGTGCTGAGGTGCAATCCAAATAAATAATGGAAATAGTTTGGGTAAATAAATTAGGAAAACTAAATCTCTGGGAGGGTTTTCCATACAAGGCAAGCAGACCTCAGCAAGTAAGAGACAGTATGAAGAGCAAAGGTCTGCTTGTGTGCACCAAAGCAAGGGCATCATGACTTGACCCATATCACATGTGCTGAAGTCAGAGACACCCAGGAGAAAAATTGGAAGGCACCCACCAAGGGTAAGTTTTGGTTTAAATATCAGCCATGGTCAAGGACACCCAATGCCAAATGCATGGGTTTCAGTCAAGAAAAATTCATTTTAGTCAGGCTTCAACCATGAAGGAGTCAGAGGAAACCAATGGCTGGACAAGCAGAGTTGGAAGTCAAGGAGGGGGGGTCCAGGGTTTAGTGGAGAAGTTTAGCAGGTCCTCTTGTTCGCTGGCAGAGTTCAACCAAGAGGAAGCCCTAGCCCAGTGTCGGGGAAAACTTGAACTTGCAATAAAGTTCAGAGTTTGAATTCTTACTCTGGACGGTATATTTTAATTATTAAATTGAAAGTCTTTATTTTCTCCCTTTTTTGTTTGACAACTGAAATGACCAGAGGACTCTGATGTTCCAAGTGGCCCCTAAAGTTTGGCATCACCCCCAAATTTTAAATAAGTGGAATCACCCTTAGTGGGTTTTAATGTTCATGGGGGGGGGGAGAAATTTATGTTCTGACAGTATCTTATGAGTCCTGATTATTCAGACTAAAATTTACACATATGATTGCCACTCTGTAGGGGGAAAAGGTTCATTTCTATATAGTAATAGAACACTAGAAATGAGCTTAAATTATTTCACTTCCAAGAAACTGTACGGAATTAAGTTTTATCAGTCCACTAGTTCTCTACAGATAAATTAGTCTTGTTTGTATATGCATATTTATGAGCTCCTAGAGCATTACTATCATCCATATAATCTGCATGTATGTTTATTTTATTCATAAATAATGTAATTTATTTTAAAATAATAATCAAATTAAATATTAAGGTCCTTAGAGGGCCAGGACATTCTCGAACCAAAACCTTGTTTCTCATGAGCCTCAATGATTGATGGCTTTAGAGGATTAAAAGTTGTTCATTATAGGGAAAGTTTTGTGAAAAATATTCAGAGTGAAACACATGCTAAATAACTGCATTCCTAGATGCTGAGCTCAAAATTTCTTTTCCCAATTTAGTATCCTGTGCTTTTCCTCCACATCCATGCACTAACATTTAATAAACAAAAATATAACCCCGAAAAGTTGAGGGCAATTACAGAACATAAAAAAAAAAATACCCTTGAATTTAATATATGGTTTCTGGCTATACATTTTAATTCCTTTAAAATGTCATATTACTTAGTTACATGGTGACAGATGATAGATGGAGAGACAGGCCGACTGACAGACTTTGCCAAAGAATGCAATTCCTAACATTTTATTGTAAGGAATATCTCAGAGGATTTGCTTCATAAAGAAAGCATCTACTCTGCATAAAGTCAGCACCAAGGGCTAAATGTCTTCCCCGGGGAAATAATTATAGAGCACAATTCACATTCAGACATGTTTCTTGTGTTCCTTTAATTTTTGTTATCTGCCCTGTTGCAACAATGCAAATCAAAATTTCCCCTGGTCTTTGTATCATTTAAATAAACCCTACAAGTTGCTTCATAAAATTTATAATGTCTACAAAGTTTCTCTAGCTCACCTCTGTTTATGAAGACTATCTACCTCCCATTCCCATCTAATGTGCAAAACAAAAAACAAACAAAAATTTACCTGCAATCACATAGGAATATATTTTAGTCACAGAAGAAACCCCCATCCTAAACAAATAGGTTAAATTTCCCGGAGAAGGAGCTTATGATGCTAAAGGACTCAGTCTGATTTCCTAGGGGCTCAGTAAAATACAGGATTGGACTAATAAATCCATTACAGTTCCATCTGTCAAATACTTGTCAAGTAGGCCTACATTATATTGAATCTCTTTGAGTTAAATATTTTTATCGCGATCATTTCATCTATATATAACTATGTTAAAATTTCAGTTATTAAAAATAATAAATGTTAATGAATGGAAAAGTCAACTTTTGCTTTAATATATAAAAGGTGTATCACAATGGTGCGGTGTCTGGTGTTGCCTTTTTCAGATGAATTTTTTAAAGTTCAAGGAAAACAAAACTATAACAATGGAAGTAAAAGTTCTTAAATCCTAATACACAAAAAACTCACTTATATTTTGGAGAATCACTATATGTCTCTTTATATACTTATGTGATACATACATTTTCATCACATATAAGAATGTAATTTTAATAACTGTGGACACATTTATACAATTTCCAAAGTTTCATTTCCATATAAGATCATATTGACACAAATGATTTTTTCACTCAAAAATGGATGTTGCGCCTCCCTGGTGGTGCAAGGGGTTAAGCAGTGTACTATGATGCATCCATAGCCACTGTGGCATGAGTTAGATCCTGGGCCAGGTGATGACCCACATGCTGCAGCAGACCTTTCCTGTCTTGCACGCTGCTCCCCTTTCAATAGTGTACTTCAGTCAGTCTGCCTGTTCTTTTCCCCACTCTGTCTCTGGTGTATCCTCTCATCCCCCGCATCTCTGGCCTGTACCCCAGTTCTTGTATGCATAAATAAATAAGTCTTTTTAAAAAATGAATGTTGTCTAAGTCTTTCAATTATATATATTTCATATATATATGAAATGGGACAGGACATTGGCAAAATTGTCATGTAAATAAAGTTCTACTTAGATTTTCATCTCTCTTTTTTCATCCTTTTTAACTACTCATCAAACTTATTATCACAAAAGAATATACTGTAGATATTGCTTCATTGTTACTATTATTTTTTTTAAAAAGACATGACTTCAATTGTCCATGTTACATCTTAAGCAATGATTTTTTTTATTCTCATTTTCTTGGGACTTTCACATTTCTCACCCATCTCTTCTTTTTTTCACTGATACTTGCAATGAATATTTCTTCCCACTCCCACTAGTCATTAGAGATGAGAATAATACTTGGTGAAGCAGATGAACTTTATAAACAGAATGTCAGTTTAAAAGCCAGGTTTTCACATTCCTCCTAGTTAGTAAAAGCAAATGGATTATATATAGGTCTTTGAGTCCTTAGGCTGAGTAAAGTTTCTTAATCTATGTTAGTTTAATTTAAAAAACTAGAATTTATTAAATGAAATAAATTTTGCATAATGTATAAAACTTAACAGAGAAAAATCAGTAAATTATTAAAGTGATTATCCATCTATGTGACTTTAGACATTCACGTTGTTAAACTCATTTATAGTGTTAAATCTCCGGCCACAGGTTCGTAATGCATCCAAAACCTGTTTTGTTAAAGCAATGAAATCACCTCCCAAAGGTGTTTATGACTCAAGTATAAGGATGCAACACTTACATTCTCTCATTATTTTAAATCTGAATTCCTGTTGAAAACAAGCTACTGTGTTGTACTTCCCACTGAGACTATAGACATACTCCTCTTGGAAAACAGACAAAATGAAAAGCTAGTCAAAAATCCTGCAATAAGTTGAGAGATGATAAATATTCACAAAGATAAAAAACAATCCAGTAATGAAGGCAAGTAAGCTACAATTAAAGTGAAAGCTAAAGGTGTTTGAAGGTGACCTCGGGGGAAACATGAGCCCTCAAAGAAGGAAAATAGATCTTTTCTGCACTGATACTGAAAAATCAAAGGGAACTACAGAAGATTAGATGATTCAAACCCATGGCAATCCTGAAATAATCATCAAGATAGAAATTCTGCTACAGGAAAGAAAAAATAAAGGTATGGGAGTGATTCTTCTGAACCTTAACTAGATTCAGTGGGACTGATACAATACAGATAGCTGTTGTATTTCTGCAACAGAGAATTATCTCTAACTAACCCATTGTCACCAAAATAAAAATTTGATCATCAGTCCAAAGAAATGCAAAACAAAAAGCTTGACTGTTTGCACCTTAGACATAGGTTGTTTTGAACAATTCATTGGTCACGCCCATGCCCAGTGGGACATGTTGACACCTTAGACCTCTACCTGGCCATTCTCAGCCTGAGAAAGAGCAATCAAGGACTCCAGATATTAATGACTTTTCATCAATGAAAGGAACTAATATCATTCAACACACTATTTCTTCTGGATTAGTTCTGTATCATTGGAGATTTGCTTGGAAAAATTATTTTTTACTTTAGATTTACTACTGGCTACACAAACCCACATAGGTCAATAACCCTGACAGAGTGAGATGAGCCCTTCTCAAATCAAATTGTAGGACAATCACTTTATGTGTTAAATGATAACCACAGTACTGGGAATGTACTTGTTCAGAAATTCTCTGCTCTCTGCCAAGAAATGCACCAGGATGTGAATCATGATAATGTAAAATGCAAAGCAAAATGGGATACACAAGCTTCCATCAGTTACAATTTCCCTCCTTAGACTGATTGACATTGGAAATCACAAACATGGTTGTTTCAAACAAGGACCAACAGTTGCATTAAACTGGAGTACAGGCCACCTGGACATGGAGCCCAACCAAGAGTGATGATGCTGCGCTGTCATCTGGAGAGAAAGGAGAGTGGAGACCCGTAATGAATGGTGGTAATTTACATATGGCGATTGATTGGTATGGAGGATACATAGGAAAGACAGTCGGGAAATGTCTGCTTCACCCCAGGACACACTTTGAGTAGCCTAACATTTGAGTGAGCATTTTCAAAGACTTTAGAATTTAAAAGTTAGAGAGTTTTTTTTTTTTTTAACAAGAAAGACTTGTCCTAAATTGTATTCTCATTATAATTTACTCAACCACCTCAGTAAGGTCATACTCCTAATGTAATTTTTATGCTCAGGTGAGAAAAGGGCTTTGATGGCAGAGATTATTTCAACTTTAGTGAGAAAATCAAGAAATACAAGACCCACGTAAGCAGAGAATGCAGGCTAAGGGTTTCTCTGAACAAAAAGAAAAATCCAAAATCTATTTTTGCAAATAATCATTTCATCATCCTATAGACTCCCAAAATGATAGCTATCCTCAACTGCTTTTCTCTACAGGTCCTTTCAGACATGCACCATGTTCCAGAAAGAATAGAATACATCTGTTTTAAAAAGAAATTACTTTAGCTTCTGAGCTGCTAATGGGACATTTTCTCCTGTAGAATTTCCACCCATCTGCACACTCTTGAGTATCATATTCAACCTTTTCCCCTAAATGATCACCATTAACCTATCCATGGCATCTCTAAATGTTCAAAATGAATCTGGAGTAATAACAATGCCTGATTATATGGCCATTTTTCCTTGAAAATATAAAAACTGAACTTCTACAACAAACAATGATAAAACTTCCAAGCCAGATAGACATACACTGGAACATGGTAGGGAAAAAAACTACTGATAGCTTGAAATTATAAAGACAAGTTTATACTTGATAAGAATTCTTAACTCTTATGAGAGGATGTCAAACTATTTCCTAGAATATTAAAAACTTCTCTGCAGAGAATTATATAAATAGCAGACTCAAGGGAATTCTCTCACTTTTGGAATAGGACATGCACATATGGGTCAAGGTAAAATAAACACTATTTTAAGTTCATTATTTCCTTACTTACCCTAACCTCATGGACAAATTTTGAATTAATGGCATTTATAAAAGTCACCAAAAAAAAAGGTAAAAAGAGGGAAGGAGGGGAGAAAAGAAAGAAGAGAGGGAGGGAGAGAGGGGCTTCAAAACTTCCCTTTAACATCAACCTTGTATTCTAGCAATTCTTAGAGTATTTCAGGGGAAAAAAAATACATTGCACTTATATGCAATTTTCACTTTCTTCATTCATAATAAAAATAAATGATACATGACCAAAAAGTTTCAACCTTACTTATTTCAGAATTTGGAAGAGTAAATGGAAGATGCTCGAAGAATTCCAACAAGAAAGAGTGATACTATAAAATGTTGAAGCCTGCATATACCATTGGAAGAGCTAAGAGAGCAAAACTTGGTGAAGTTCTGTACCAATGTCAGGTTCCTGCAACATCAAAGTGAATAATCCCTACTAGCTCACCTGAAATGTTCTCTGCACTTTACTCCTGCGCATGCCCAAGACTCTGGACAACTGTTGCTGAAGAAAAACAACTTCTCTTTCTCTTCCCTTTCAAATCTGGTGAGAGTTTGTCTCATCAGTAGATTCCACATCAAAAGCTTGAGAAGAAAGATTCTGGAAATGGAGTATGAGAATCCAGAAAAATCTCATCCCTTACAATACAGAAAAGGCTACAGAAAGAGTGGGCTGTGTGAATAAGTAAGTGGATAAGTACATGACTAAAAAATTCTTGTCTTGGCAGTTTAAGAGTCTTTTCCAGACTATATGAAAAATAAAAGTAGAAGTAGAATGAGAGGAAGAGAACTTAGTGATATGATTTGAAAGTTTAACAGCTTTATGGTAATGTAGGTCTGAATGACTGACTTCAATTGTTTGTTTTTAAAATAATGATTTTTAACATGTATTTATTTATGCATACAGGAACGGGGGTACAGACCAGAGGCATTGGGGGATGAGAGGATTCACCAGAGACAGAGTGGGGAACAGAGCAGGCAGATTGACTGAAGTACACTGTTGAAGGGAACAGCGGGAGACAGGAAAGGTCTGCTGCGCCATGTGTGTCCTTTCACTGGTCAGGCATGTGGGTCATCTTCCTAGCCTGGGACCAAATTCGTGCTGCAGTGGCTGCAGATGCTTCATAGTGTGGTGCTTAACCCCTTGCGCCACCAGGAAGGCCCTGAATGACTAACATCTTAAAAAGGTCCAATCTATCACATGCAGGGACCAGTCGTAGCTTTAGCAAGGGTCACTTTGCATCTGCACTATTCACCCCTTTTCTGATCACACAACCATTCCCTGAATTGTCATATCAACTAGTTTTCCCCCTAACATGTTGGCATCATGTTCCAATTTGATTCCCTAAATTGTTTCCCTTAACACCTTGATTAAAAATTGGGGCTCCCCATTTTCAGTCATATATTTATACAAAGCCTTCGGTCTATTCTAGAATTGGATAATTACATTCCTAAGAATGGATCTTAATAACTAACTCTGAAATAGCACCCTGATTCTACTTATTTCTTAGATTATTGTCTCTTGAACTCCTCTCTATGGAAGAAGCATTCGGTTGGTTGACTTTTCAACATTCTTAATGTTTCTTGGTTTTCCTAAAGCAGCAATTATGTTCTTGAGACATAAGCCATTAATATACTACATTGCCTGGGGGGAAAAAAAAAAGCTACAATTTAGTGCCAAAAGAAAAGGTAATAAAATTTCCAGAACTGTGATTAAACTATTCTACCGCCGACAAACAGTGACAGTTCTAAAGTATTACTAGCTCCAATTAGTTTATTTGGTGTAAGGAAGTATCATTGTTTTAAATCTATAATAATATTTCCATGGAACCCCACTGTATAGTTTATTGCTATATAAATTTCCACTAATATGGTGCTTTGGATGAAATATGAGTTAATCATAATAATCAATTTCAAGTAGCTCTAATAGATACTGAAAATTTCTTTGGAAAACTAAAACCACTAAATAGATATTCAAATGACAATACTGTTGGCAGAAAAGCAAATAATTGAAAGGCATGCCCAAGGACAGCCTGCTAGTACTTGATTTAGAGGTCGTGATGTCATTGAACATCTCTGGTTTTCATTGTCTGGTTAAACATCACATCTAAACACATGAATATATAGCACTTGGGCAGGAATTGTCTGATGTACTCTGTCTGAAAGTACACAAGATAGAAAACTGAGCATAATGGATTCTCATTGACCACACAATTCCCGTGAATACCTCCTTCACACCTCCTTTCATTCAGCACAGAGTACGAGCAAATGTCAAAAGGGGGTCATGGCACCTCCCTGGTGGTGCAGTGGGTTAAGCAAGGCACTATGAAAGCAAACCACAACCACTGCAGCATGAGTTCGATCCCTGCCTCTGACCAGGGAGGGGACCCACATGATATAATATCCTACCTCACCCACTGCTCCCCTCAGCAGTGTGTTTCAGTCAGTCTGCCTGTTCTGCTCCCCACTCTGTTACTCTCACCTCTCACGACTCTGACCTGTACCCCAGCTCTTTTATGCATATTTTTTAAAAATAAAAAATTTTAAAAAATAATTGGCAATTATTTTTAAAATAAAAAATAATTTTAAAAATGGTTGTGAAATACAGAATTAGAAAGAACTTTACTGCCACTAATGAAATTTTTTCTTAATTTTTAGAACATTACTATTTATTTTTATGAAGTCATTAAACTGGCAAAGAATTTTTTTTTAAGGATGAGAAGCAAGGGAATCTAGGAGATAACTCATTTAGAAAATGAGCGAGTTATGTCCTTTTATAAGATAAATGAATTTCTACCTCCATTTACACTTCTCACCATTTTGTTACACTTCTTTAATTGATAGCTTGTTCTTGAGACTTACTTAAAGATGTTCTCCAGGCCACAGAAACATGGATTGCCAGGAATTGGGATCCCAGAATGAGTGGGATTTAGCATGAATTACTTTTAAAAGGTCAGTATCTTAGACATTGATCTCTGCTTGAAGACACAAAGTTTGGGTGAATCCTCAAAGTAAAGGCAGCCTGAAAGCTAAATGAGTTGATTCAAAGTAGGAATGAAGAAAAAAAGGGGGGGCTTGAAAAAAAAATGGTTCAATTTACATTTCTATCAATTTACATTTCCATTTACTCCTGAGTAAAGAAAATATTGAAAACCAGGTAAGGTTGGCAAAAATGAAAAAAAAAAAAAAAAAACTGAATGTGGCAAAGGAAAGCATGTAAGAAGACTATGCATGAAAATACCATGTTCCATTTTCCCTAGCTGCTAATTTAATCATATCATGTCTGCAGTTGTCAATCTGTGATAGTATGATTGAGCCTCTAGTAAGATTTCAGTGTACATTGCTTGATAAGCAGGTACTGTTACCTAGTAATAAATTCAATAAATCAAATGGCTTTATTTCTATGCTAAGTATATTTTGATACATTTTTGAGACAGAAAAAATTTTCTATTATTAGCCTAAAGGTCTGCATGTATCTGTATATCTACATATAATCATATTCAGAGTAAGATATATATATATCTACATATATAAAATATATACATACCAAATGGGCATTGTCATTGATTAACTAGTTAAAATGCAATTAAATTTATATGCTTGCTAATTAAATACATTGATCAATATCTCATTAGTAGCTCTAAGCACAGCAAGAGCACCCTTTTAGGGAGCAGAATGGGGGAAGGGCGTAATGTAGCTATAAAACTGTGAAAATGTAATCAGTATATCTAATAAGACAGCTATTGTGACTTCAAAGGAAAGGACTTGTAGTAGAGTCCATCACATCTGGATTGATAGGAACACAAAGAAGGATTCTGGTTTTGGAGTGAGTCCTCTTGTTGATAAAACCAAGTTTACAAGCATCAGAGTTTAAAAATGAAACACACTACTTTTAGAGGGGACCTATTCTCATAGGAGACATTTGTAGGATCTTTAGCTGTTTGCAGATTATGATGATTTGTTTAAGTATCATTATGATCAGATATCGGAGTCGTCCTGGAAATAAAATTATTCATCTCTGTTCCATCGGCATGAAGTAGATAGGGAGTGTGAAATACAAAATGTCCCAGACTCTCACTAACCTCCAAGTGTCTGCGTCTTTGCTAGCTTCCCTGTCAGGGCTACCTAGTCACATTGTAGTTACCTCTGGGTATTATAAAATTATCTAGGAAAAGTTCAAAGTTCTTGGGGATTATGATATATAAATATGAGCAAACAAATCTTATAAAATATAGATTGTGTTCCTTTAACTTTTCAAAATTTATGCCTTATGCGCAGCAGACCGCTGCTGCCTTGCCAGTGTATTTCAGTCGATCTCTTTTTCTGCTCCCTGCTCTGTCTCTGGTGAATCCTCTCACCCCCTGCACCTCTGGCCTATACCCCAGCTCTTGTATGTATAGATAAAAAAAATCTTTAAAATAGTTAGGTAGGTAGGTGGATGGATGGATGGATGGATGGATGGATGGATGGATGGATGGATGGATGGATGGATGGATGGATGGATGGATGCCTTATGGACTCTAAGGTAAAAAGAACTTTCTGCAGGTATAGTGAAAAAGTCACAATTACTGGCTGAGCCTGACCTGGACATTGCATTCTTACCTTGGTGCCCCAACTAGGTAATCAAAGTTCTTTAAATAGCACCCAATAGGACAATTACTAGCATAGTGCACAGTACTATTTAATGTCTTAAAAAAAGACAACAACAACAGAAAACTAATGTGAGTAGTAATTTCTCAAATTTACAACTATATTTTAAACAAATGGGCACAGTTACTCTT
This sequence comes from Galemys pyrenaicus, assembly GCA_019455555.1. Lineage (NCBI taxonomy): Eukaryota > Metazoa > Chordata > Mammalia > Eulipotyphla > Talpidae > Galemys > Galemys pyrenaicus. The sequence continues at coordinate 5,098,382 of JAGFMF010011611.1, forward strand.
GGACACTATCCATCAGTCCTGCAAAAAAATTTGGTCTCCAGACCCCTATCTGACCCATACATGGGTTGTGAGCTGTCTCCCAGCTCGTAAACTCCTATGGCTTTCCTTCAGTTTCCTGTCACCTGAGACCCTCACACTACTCCTGCTCAGTGATAGCTCTCCAGGGTCTGAGCCTGGCTCTGCTCACTCATTACCAGGTTTGGAACCTCTCACAATTTCCTGACAGGCAAATATAGCCCATTGCAAAGGTTTGACCAGTTTATTCCAGTTCAATGCTAAGCATGCCCTCATCATCTCATCAGAATTTACACTGATAATAGGATATTATCTCCACATTTACTCTATCAGTTTTCAAGAACAGCATTGTTTTAATATCTCATGACATTGGCATTACTTTTTTTAAATACTTAATGTCATCATACTATTGACTTTTCTAGGATTTGGAAAATGCACAGATATATATAAATATCAGGATCACCTGCCATTAATTTATTTCAGAAGTCTGACTGATAGACTTATTATGTTTTTGTGCTAGTAAATCCTACCTGGCAATAACAAAGCACATATCAATTAGACAAAAGCATAATATTGATTTATATAGTCTGCTCTTAACAACCCTTATTTTCCCTGCTACTCTGTCACCATCCCAATTGTTTTGCTAGTCTAACTTCTAGGACAACAGTTTGCTTTGTAGTTAGGGAAATAAAGACTTTACAATGCATTTATTAGCATTTAAATAACTTGTGGTTTTTAAATATTGGACTCAAACAGCAAAAAAAAAAATTGTCTCTAATTGGCTTCAGGTGCAGCATTTATTTAAAATTTGAACTTCCTTATGTTAAACATAGTAATCAGTTACAGGGAGAAAAAAGGTGTAGAATTATTATCCTGGTGTCCTAGTGATTTCTTTTATTTTTACATCCTTTAAAGAATAATTCATCTTGAATAATGCAGATACACCCAGAGGAAGTAATCTGAAGCCAAACTCCTATATCTCAAGGAAATCACAGGCCAGAATGTTTAATTGCTGGACAGGATCATTGGCTCGCCAGAAAAATTCATCTTTACCCCTCCCAAGCACAAGTGTTTAGTTAAGGGACTCCTCTGTAACAATGAGCCAGTTTAATAAGTTGATATTCAAAGTGCTTTGGGAGTCATGGACCCAGCTTAAGTATCTCTCCTGTACAAACAGGAACACTGAATGCTTGTTAGTCATTTTCTTCTCTAGTGTTCTTCTTTCTATTAGTAGAGATCCTCTCTCTGTACTCACTCTTCAGGCTTAAACATGTATCCCAGGGACAAATCAAGACAGTGATTTTCACTTTCTTATAATAATCTCTTTACCTATTCTTTTCCAAACACAAAGCAAATATCAATCTTCTATTCTTCCCCTAGCTAGTGTTACTGTGAGATGACATTGTATTTTATAAGATAGTTCATAAATATTCTCCCCATTTGCAAAGAATATTATGAAACTTAATATGTGACCTTTCTATATATGCATCAGTAAAAAATATTTATGAAATATAAAAAATAAACTCTCATAATAACTTTAAGGTGAATACATGCTATTATGTTAAAGTATCTTTTCAGAACACTAGTCAGGGTTGAAAACCCTAAAATGTGCAACATGGTGAGCTCACATTGCTAAGGGAGCTTTAACAATCATATTCCCTGGACTTTCTTGGTTTGACAAAGCAAAATTCTCATCGAGTCATACAAATACACTTGGATATGTAAGTTTAAACTGTTTACTCAGTTGATCCCATTAGCTCTCCTAAGCTGCAATGGGATTCTCAAAGGAGAGTTCTAGTTTCCATGGATTTCAATATATAATAAACCATTTGACAAGATATAAAACCTAGGCCTGCTTTGAAGCAGAGAGTGTAATGATGAATAGTCAGCCTCTGTCTTTAAGGGCTTCAAATTCAAGAAGAAAAGATATGTACTCCAGTTATTTCAACATAAGGCACTATAATTTGGATGAAAAAAAATCTTAGCACAATATGTACAGGATAGAAATCTTAGATCCTTAGCAAACAATATAAGATCCTTTTTAATTTTATTTCTACATTTCTGAGCAAAGGTAGAGTACCTTTCCTTTGGAGAGTACCTTAATAATTTCAGCTTATCTCTACTATGTGTGACATATTTAATGAAACATTGAACAAATAAGTAAATGATGTTTAGCGAAGGAGAAATGGTCACTTCCATATCGTATGAGCAGAGAAGTGTTAATCTAGGCTTTGGCATTTGGGCAATAGAAAGTAGGATTTTGACAGAAATAAGTTTGCAGGGTATCTGTAATATGGCCCAAATGGTTGGAAATTTCACTTGCAAAAGGTAGACCAGGTTTGTATCTCCAGCAGAAGAAAGAAGGCTAGGCTAAAACGGTGGATTGGAACTAGAAAGATCATTCATTTCAAAATGTTGGATAGCATCACTGTTGTTATAGCTGCAATGAGATTACCATTTAAGTGTAAAAATCGTAAGCTTAGCTAGAGATTTTGAAAGATTCGATTTTCTTGTGTCCTAAAAGAAATGGATTCACACAAAAAAAGTACTATTCAGCATAAGGAAATGGATTTTATAATTGGAAAAAGCCCATCAGGGATTGCAGCAGTTAGGCTATGCATTCTTTATTTGTATATGAATTTTCCCCTGGATGTTTCATATACACATTCTACTTCCCCTCAACACGATTTGAAATCGTTTCAAGGGCAAAGACTTTAAATTTCCCATGATACCCAGCCCAATAAAATAAATGCTTGCTTATAATAATTATTATCCATAATATATAATGTTATTATAATAATAAGTCATAAAATAAATTCTTGCTTAACACAGCAAAATATCAGCTTTCATCCAGGGCATAAATTCTATGACAATTTTATATCAGAAAGAAAGGATGGCTGAAGCAGACTAATGATACATCGAACTTACATTTTTAAACTTTTTCTTCAAGATTTCCTTTCAAAAGATAAAGTAGAATTGGATAGGACAAGATTGTGCTTAAAATAAAGAAATTTGAGTAGACTGGAGGACTGGGTTGACTTGCAGAAAAAGGATGGAAATACCATCCTTTTAAACTATGCTGATATCCTCCAGATGTATATCTTCAATTTAGAAATTGATTTTCACGAATTCTAGAAGAACAGTAAAATGTACAAAAATACTCCATTTTATTGTCCTATCTCTACCATTTTTTAATTTTTTTCAATTTTTATGGCCTTCCTATTGATCTATATATTTGCTCAAGAACCGTCAGTTTATGCAACATTCTATTCAACTCATTCATAGCTTTCCATTTCAAATTATTAGGTGTTCCTTAGTGAGTAAAAAAAAAAAGTTTTACTCTGATGAAAGAGAGGATACTAACACTAATGATCACCATTTTTTCTAGAAGAATTTGTATTGCAATGACCTGTCTTTGTTGGTGCCTTTTTGTGGGGAACACTGGAGAACAGAGATTTTTCAGTACCAGCTTAGCCATGTACTGTGTGTATAGTGTTTGTTTATTTGCTATTTTGTCTTAGTTTTTTGAGCCTCAGTAGGATATTGTGAGAATGAGGAGATTTTAAATGCGTACATATATTTGTCACAGGTATATATTATATGAATCCATATTATATTATATACTTAGTAGAAGAAAAATCCATGTTAACCAGATCTTACAAAATAAATTATAATATATCCTATTATATTTTTCTGCATATTACAACAAAGACTTCCCTCAATAGCATTTAATTTTTATTTGTAGTGAGAATTTTTGATTAAAATCTTTCTATGTTTTATAACTCAGAAGTTTTTCTTTTCAAAATGAATGTGTATTCTATTATTTTGTTTCTTTATGAAAATATTAGTTATGTATCTAAATACCATATGTCCTTTGGCTCCATCTTTTTTTTCTGTAATTTGAATGCTTTTAGAAATGAGTTTATTGAAGTTTTGTATTACTATAATACAAACTGTACTTACATAAAGTACACAAAATTTGATAAGCTTTGACATATGTACAGGTCTGTGAAATCTGAACCATAGTCAAATAATGAACATACCCATTACCCCCCAACATTCTCCATATCCCATAGTGCCCCCTTCTATTTCCTTCCTTCCCCTTGTCCTCTCCATACTCACATAATCACTGACCTCTTTCCATAATGATAGACTAGCTGGCATTTCTATTATTGGAATTATATAATATGTACTTTTTTTTGCATGTGACTTCTCAAACTCATAATCCTTTTGAGATTCATGCATATTGTTGTGAAATCAATAGTTCAATTTATTTTATTGCTAAGTAGTTTTCATTATATGAAGATACCATAATTGGTTTATCTATTCATCTGTCCCTCCAGATTCATCCCTGGCTCTGTTCTCATTCACAGTGCTGACGCCATGTATTACAATCACTCCCAAGTCTGAAGTTACGGGCCTGGCCACTCTCCCTGGTGTCAAGCCCACAATTTCCACTGTTTATTAAGCATCTCTTCCTGAATATCTGACTAGTCAAACTTAGCATCACCAGAGGGGAGCATCTTATCTCTCTTCCAAAACTGACATCTCTCTCTATCCCCTTAAATTAGATCATTACAACACCCATGAGTGTTTTCATTGTTATTGAAATGAAATCCAAACTCCGAGCTTTTGGCTACAAGACAGTATAAGCTAAACCCTGTATATCTCCCTAGTTGTATCACATCCTGCCCATCTCTTACCCCTTCTATAATTTAAACATGTTCAGTTCAACACCATGTCTGGACAAAGACATCTATCCTATCTCAGGTCTTTTGTTCTACCTGTTGGTTTGTCTCTATCCCTCCTCTACTTCTTCTCATCACTCAGTTTTAGATTCAAATATTCCCTCCCAAATAGGCTTTCTTCACTCCTGCCCTTCATGCCAACTAAAATATTATCCCCTATACTTTCTTATCAGCCTGTTTGTTTTCTCAGTTGCACTTGCCACTGTAACCACTGATGAGTTCTTTTCTTCACTGTATGTTGATTCCCTTCTGTAGGATGTAAGCTCCAACATACAGAGGTGATACCTGGGCTGTTCAAAATTGTATCCCAACATTTTCAGTGTCTGTCACATGAAAGCACCTGATAAATATTTGTTGCATAACTGAATATATAAATGTTTCAATATCACCACCATCCATTCAATAATCCTAGATTATCATCACCTACCCCAGATTAGATTTATAACTAATAGTCTGAGCCATAATTTCTAATTCTTTAACTTATTCTCTTCATCTTTACTTTGTCCTCTCCACTGTCATAACTTAATTTAGAAAATCCTCTCTCCAAATTAACTTAATTCAGAAATCTGCTAGTTGATATCCCTGATGTCATTCTATTACCTGCAGTTTATGCCTATTTCTAAGAAACAAAATAAATAAACCTAAGCTCTTTCCTACTTAGATTCATGAAAGAATCTGCATTTCTTTTAGTTTCAAATTCAATGTATGTCCCATTAGATGTAGTTTTCCATCATGATTATGTTTTCTTACTGTGCTATCTCACCCATCTGGAACTCTCCACTTAACTCATATAGAAGTGCTTACAGACTGAAACCCAAGAAGAGTCTCTAATTCCCTTTTGTCTTTTTTTGCAGCTTTATCTTTCTGATTGCTCTGTCTCCTACATTATCTAGCAGAGAGGACTATCTCATCATGAAGACTTGTACACACCATCAAGCACTAGAGCACAAAGTATAAACTCTGCCCTGGGGCCCAATAGTCTTTGTTTAATCACAGTTCTGGTAAACTGTGTGGTACTCATTAAGCTCCATATACTCCCTGTACCTCAATTTCCTTTTCTGCTAAATATGAACAAAAGAACACTGGCTTCGTGATGTAATAGCAAGCATTCCACACATGGCCTGCATCACTGCAAATATGCCAAATATATCTCCTCTGTATCTTCTTTCACACATCTATAGTATCTCCCCACATCATTTGCTCAAAGACAGAAGCACTCGAGAAAAAGACTCTTATCTTTGTGTCTCATCATGAAGACATGCTCAGTTAATGCTTGTTAAGTAAGCAGTTGTTAATCAACAATGAAATTTGCTACCCTCATCTAACTGCTCCGAGACAGAGATTCCCCCTCCAAAAGGATTACCTAAACTTCTCACTTACTGCAGATAATCACAATTGCTTTGTCCAGAAATACCAAAGAACCCAACCTATTTAACATGCTCTCACTCACCTGACTCCTCCAGGGATGAGACAGGTAACTCTGATTCTGCCTTGACTGTCTAACTCCCAAAAGAAATGAAATTGGGATCTCAAAGAGTCACTTGTGCCCCCAGATTCACCACAGCATGGTCACAGTGCCCAGGACGTGAAAACAACTCAAGTGCCCCTCAACAGCAGAGTGGATAAAGAAAACATGGTATACACTCAATGGGATGCTACTTAGTCTCAAAAGAAAAGGAAAACTTGCCATTTGCAATAGCATAGATGAACCCAGAGGGCATGATGCTAAGATAAGGCAGACATAATTGGACACATATACATGGTCCCACTTATACGAGGTATCAGAAATGATCAGATTTACAGAAACAAAGTAGAATGTTGGTTCCCATGAGCGGTGTGAGATGAAGAAATAGGGATTGCTCTTGAGGAGGAAGTTTTAGTTATACAAGATGAGTAAGTTTTTAGAGATCTGATATACAGCATAGTGCCAATAAGTAACAAATACTTAAAACACCTTAAAATTTAAAAAGGATAAGTGTTTTTACCATGATAAAAATATTTTTTTAAAGTGTGTTGATGTTCATGCTATCCGCTCAGATCCCATGAAATCAGAAAGAAGAGTATATAGAATCGAACAGAGGTTGGCTTCATTTTTTTCAAAATACTTAAATAAGATGCTGGCTCATCCCGAAAGGAAAAAAAAGATCTGGTTGTAGCATTCCTTCAGAGAGAACAAGCCTGTGAAATAAATGGGGAACAGCTTGGTCGGCCATGCTAGGCTATCTGCTCTCTTTAAGCAGCAAGAACAACTAGGGAAAAGAAGCAGCGAACATGTCTGAAGAAGGATGGATTATATTGCGGGGAACAAAGAATCAGCTTGCGGGAATTCTGTGCTCAGAGCTGGAGCTGAAACGTGCTAATGATCAATTTAACACCTGCCATTTTAATTAGCACCAAAGGAGATGCTAAAATTGAAAGACAGAGCTGGAAACAGTAAAATGGCCTAAGAGGCAGCCCAAGGTCAGAGGGAAAAGAAAGAACAACTGTTTGTAGAAGTAAGTGATTGTGTTCATTAGTCAAAGAAAATGCTATTTGTATTTAAGGCTATTTGCATATTAGTTTATCTTTATGATGTCAAATTTGACAGACAAGCTAATTTGTGAGTGGCAGCAAGAATGCTGGATTAAAGAAAAGTTGTTTTCAAGTTTCCCTATAGCCCAGAGATTGTTTTATTATTAATGGATTTTCCATTGGCTTACAAAATTATCTAAGTTCAACAGAGTTCACACCTTTGTATACCCACTACACCCACTCCCAAAGTTAAGAATCTAAAGAGCAAAGAGAGCGTGAGCCCCAGCCGGTTTTATCACCCTTCTACTAATTTGAGCTACTAACTAGCTGGTTAGTAGTAGGTAAATACTAATCCCATCACTTGTAGGCCTAGTGGCCAAAATGTAGCAGAAAATTAAATTTAAATGAACAAAACCCCACATCAGTAATTATGTGTGGAGAAGCACAATGTGTCACAGTATTTTAAAATCATACCATAGATATTCCCAGTGTCACAGACTGTGGGAACTGCTGCCTCATACCTGCACGTCCCCTGGCTAGTGAGACTCTTTGATCACTGATTTGCTCCACGCTTCCAGGATCCACACTCTGAGGTGGAGTCATTCACATCTCTGCTTAAGACTTTCTTTGCAGAACTGTGCCCATGTCAAGGCAGGTTTTTATCACCAAGCAGGAAACTAGACTCAGTAAAAGTCTTGGCTTTTATTTTTTTTCTGAGATCATACAGTTGGAGGTTAACCCCCCAATGGGGTCTGGAAAGTTCTGCTAAACAGCACACCGAAGAATGATCTATTCACTGATAAGGTTAGAAGGACATCAGGAATTATCAAAGGGTGACATCCTGATTGTGCTGATTTCCATGGATATACTGAAGATGGCAGAGTTAGTAAGTAGATAGACACTCAGCCATGCAGCTGAGGAAAGTAAGACTTATAGTCACACAGTCACTAAGGGAAGAGCCAAACCCGGTCCCTTTTCCCCAGGCTCAAGTCATTTCCAAATATACAGTCTGCAAAAACACATCCAGGGAATATTCAAGCCATGATCCTTAAATCTATTACCAGTTGAAATAAACATTGATTTAAAAAAAAATCCAGAATTTTACATAACTAAATAAATCATTACTGCAATTATTTTCTGTTCCAGTATTTGAACAGTAATTAAAACTCAAGGCTATTTTCATTAAATCTAGTTCTACAGAAAAAAGGAAAAACACTTCTTGAACTTGTGATTAAATGCGATTTTCATCTGAAATGACTCTGTGTACCAAAGGAATGTTATATAATATACAGAAATATATACATGTAGATGTTTGCATGTATATCACCTCTTAAAATATAAGTCTTTCTCCAGTTATGTGTTCTTTAAAGACCCCTCCTGTCCTTTTATTAATCTTGATCTGCAAAACTCTTCTATAGCAAATGAATCTTGTAGGAATAAAAATTCATTTATTTGAGTATATTGTTTCTCTTCCAAATTTTCCTGAAAAAAGTAGCATAGTACAAAATATAAGCTAATACAGCACACATTTCCTTAGATCAAAATGCAACTATTATTTTATTAAAACGTGAGAAAAAGGAATAACTTAAAAATAAAGACTGGGGAGAAATGCCTAGCCTGGCATTTATAGGCTCTGTAAATATAAGTATTTTATCTTATCTTCCAACAATGGGGAGGCCATGTGAATCTTAGGAGTCTTTGAAACTGCCAAAAATATTCCAAAACTCTTTATTGATCCAAGGTATTAGTAGGGCAGTGTTCCATATCCCATGAGTATTATTAAAAATACTTAAGGATTACTTTTTGTTTAAATTAGAAAGTTGTACAACAAACTTTTTATGATACTATACTTTTCATTCAGGATGACCTGATTTCTGTTTTTGCCTAGTAAATGCATTAAAGTGGTACCAACATTACTGGGGTTTTCATTAAAAATTTCTTCAAACCCTAAATTTAAAATTTTTATTTATATAAAGATTTAAAATTTTTATTTAAGTTCAATAAACCTTTTTTAATCATAAGAGACAAAGATCAATAAAGCACAATCTCTAGTCTAAAAGATTTACAATCTAGTAGTTAAAAAGCTACATAAAAAAGAGCCAGAAATATATTCATATATACATATATCTGTGTATATATACATCACATAGTAAATTATATCATGTATTATATTTACATATATTTATATCATTATATTTATATATGTAACATATTTATATATTAGTATATAAATACAACTTGTAATGGTTTCTATAACTAAGTTATATGTATAAAAATGTAATGTAATTTTTATGATGTTCATTCTATAATATACTTCTTTATAAGTGAGTATATATTAATATATTGGTAGATGGATAATTATATTTTAAGTATATGCCATCCATAGTATTTTATTTTATACACGTATTATGAGAGATAGAAGGAATCAGAGTGTGACATAAACAAAGAGCAATGGAGATGGAGCTGGCTGATAAGGATTAATGTTTGAAAGAAATCAGAGTAGATCCAAAATGACCTTTAAAACCTTCCAGATTGAGTAAGTTATCAACACACAGAGGTGAAGCCTTACTCAAGGTACATAAAGGAAACAATAAAGCACATATGAAGCACTAAAATCTCAAGTGCAGAAATAAAAATATACAGTAGTCCAGTGTGACAGTGACAGAGAACACAGTATGCCATGGAATGGCCTGGACTTACAGCAGGCACCAAGGTGTGGGGAAATTTGAGAGCCAGTCTAAAGGATTTCATTTGACCTGCACACTGATGTTTACTGCACCACTATTTACAATAGCTAAGATACGGAAACAACTTAAATGCCCCAAAACAGATGATTGAATCAAAATGTGTGTGTGTGGTGGGGGGAATACTACTCAGCAATCTAAAAGATAATTCCATGCCATTTGCAGCAACATAGATAAAGCTAGAAGGGGTAATGCTCAGTGAAATAAGTTAGAAGGAAAAAGAAAAATATCAGATGGTCTTGCTTATAGGAGGGATGTAGGGATATATGGAAACCAAACAAAAGATCAGAAAAATAGATTAAACTTGCAGGCAAACTATAGATCTGAGGCACACTGCAGTGGACGGAAAGTGAGAGGAATCAAAACAGGAGAGGGAAGAGCACAAGGGACTATGGTGATGGTTCACTGATGATATGATAGGGGAGAGATCAAATATTGTACAAAAATGATTACTAATAAAAGAAAATATAAAAGTTTAATTAAAAATTTTTAAATAATAAAATAAAAAGATTTGGTTTGATCCAATAGGCTAGAAGCAATCAAGGTTTTTGAATAGGGGAATGAAAATGCCGGGGCTAAGATACAGGAAACTTCTGTTTAACATCTATGAAAGAGAATGGAAAACAGGATTCTACCCAGGGAACCATTGTACAGTAGTCCCAGAGAGAAATAACAAGTCAATCTGAGGTGTTGGGAGAGGGGAGGAAAGAAGCAGCGAACAAAGGAGATCCTGTTTCATGGGTACCGGTGACTAAAGAACAGCTGAGAGCTGAGAGCGCTGCGTCTATGAGCTACAACAACAGCACAAAGACCCAAACACAACAAGTCAGCACAACAAAGGTCTCCTGAGCGTTTGTCACACAGAAGGCCTCTGTGCGGGTTCTGGGCCCACCACGTTGAGTAAGACTCTACAGACAGGGATACAGCGCACTGCAGCCATCAACAGCAGAAGCAACTAAATAGCTATTCCTACAGCTCAAACTCAGCAGCCACTTTAGAATCAGAAGGGTGACTGCTGTAGTAGGCTGCGGTGAGGAGCGAGTACCAGGGAAGTGGAAGATAAGCATCAGGGAACATTCAGGAAACAGGCTACAAAGAAAGACTTTTGAATCAGCAAAAGGGACTGTATGAGTCAGAGACACTTGAAAACTGTAAGAGACACAGGCAAGAGGTTTGCACTGTTGGTAATATGGCAGATGGGATGAACAAGACAGGATATTGACAGAAGTAGGCTGGATGCAAAAACTGTCCATATAAAAGAGTAATGCCAAGTAGACGGGGTTTTGTTATTGAATGAGTATGCAGTGGAAACCAGCCAAAATCATTTCACAGGGAATGTTCAATTAAACATGGATCCTTACCTGCCTGTTCTATCCAGATGGTGAAGTTGCAGGGTCTGATTACTTCTGAGGCAGAAAGGGGGTGAGTAGCTCGTGTAATGTACACAAGTTTAATTAACTTCTTAGTATGCTTAGATGCTGCTAAGATGTGAAAACACGCTTTTCTAAGTCTATCTTGTTGACATTTGTAGTGTAATTATTGGGGTGACATTTAAAAACAAAAATTGTTTTGGAGGTATTTTAAAATGCCATTATTTTGTTGGCATTTAAAAAAATTTTCCCCCCAAGAATAAAACAAAATATGATAACCTCAAATTTTATGTCCACACCATGAATCACAGCACATTCATTAAAAGAATGATGAGTAAACCATTTGATTTGTAGTGATTTCTACAAAGAAATGGTGAGTGGAAAAACAAGGTAAAGAATTTTCTAATATGGGTTTGTGGACAACAAACAAATGCAAAACTTCCCATGTAAGTATACGTGTATGTAGGCCAATTATGATGGCATGAACATGTAGAAAATATGGAATAACACAAACTAGGTATTGGCAAAGATTGCTTTAGTGGAAGGTTTTATATAGAAGGAATTGATAGTAGAATCAACAAAAACAAAATATTACACTTTAAAAAGCACATGTGCAATGGTTACATTATCGAATGCACATAAGTTTCACATATGTATATATGTGTATTTAGGATATATTTATAAATAATTTAATAAAAGGGTAAAAGCACAGCAAACTAAGAAAGTATATATATCGAATATTAAACAAGATGAAGGGAGAGCAACAATCTCAATTCACAGTCATATTATTTCCCAGTCAGAGACTATTTCTGTTTCTTCTTCTGTTCAAAGTTAAATCTTAGGAAACTGAACTCTCTAAACATGCCAATTTTGCTTCATGTATGAGCTATTCCTGTGAAGGGCCTTTACACGTCAGCTCCAATTGAAGAAAACTGGCTTCATTTTCACTATCACAGAGAATCTTTCAGAGAAGCTGTCATCTCCATCTGACTAGTTTAATCATTATTTGCCTTCTGCCATCCTTTGAAAGGCAGAACAAATTTAGTTGTGTTCCAATCCCTACTTAACTGCAGATTCTCAAAGATTTCCTCCAAAACTGGAGGTTACATTGATTTGTATTCTTAGCTATGCATTTGTGGCCGTGCAGAGCCTTCATTAATCTTTTTTCCCCCCAGCATTTATCAGCAAAGTAGTTAGAAGCATCATACTGCATTAATAAAGATCCCCCATGACTTCTGCTGCAATTGCCCAGCTGGCAGACATGACTGCAGGAAAGATGACTGGAGTTGGGACAGCAGAAATGATACCCATTTTATGGTCAATAAGTGAACATTGTACTAGAGAGTTCTGGAAACACTCTGTATTGTCCCTTTGCTAAGATGGATGATATAATTTTCTCCATCATTGCATATTCAAATCCTTCTTATTCTGCAGCCCCAGCTTAAAGGTCTGTATCCCACTAAACCCTCCCTGATTCCTGTTCAGCTAGACATCATCTTCCATATTTCTGCTTCTTTTTTTGCTGTGCAATAGAAAAAAAAATGTATCTTTCTGGCATGTATCAACTTCCACTTTAAATAACAGTCAAATAGCTTGTTGTCTCTACTTTCGGAGATAACTTCTGAAAAAGTAGGACTCCTTTTCCAAAGGTCGTCATACACCAGCATGCTGTTAACATTAGGGATATGATCAATATTTGCTGATCAAATCCTCTGTCAACTGAGACAAGGTACTGGACCACATCTTCCGCGGGCAGTTAGAAGTCCATTAAGAACAACATTCTCTATCCAGAAATCTTTTGGATTCTAACTTTCCTTTTGATTTTCTATCAATTCTATTCCTGGAGAGACATGATGAGAAAGAGCCCACTCCTCCTTCTCCCAGAGCAGGAGATGCTGTCTGTGCTTTGTCTTTCCCAACCTAGCAGCATAATCAGCACTGTGTTTTTACAATCTGTTGGTATTATAAAATTGAGAACAATGACCTTTGTGTTAATTAGTTGATACAGGAGCCCGCTGGGACTGAAAGAATAAGACTTAATGGGACATGAGATTGTGTATTCCAATCATAACTGGGGAGGCAATGACTAATGTTAATGATGAGACCAAAGAAATATGCATCCATACTAATGGGCTTTTTTAATTCCTTTCCTCTGACTGAGATGTCCTCAGCATCACCCGGGAGTATAATAAATATAATTAAGGCTGCCCAAAAATTCTAGAAACACAGGAAAGGCTTCATTGTATTTTTAAATGAGCAAGTAGATCTACTGATTTAAATTTACAAGTACATCACCTGAAAAGGTGTTCAAGATCCAAATAGAACCTCAAGCATATTATTTGAAAATATAACATAATTTGAAAAATAACCATAGCCTATGTACCCCACCTTTTTACAAATACTTTTTATCTGGTGATAGTATTTAGGAGAAAAATTAAATAGCAAAAGGATAGAGACTACCAGGGAAATGAAGCGGACCTAAATTGGAGTCGGGTGGAGTACAAAGAGAAGCACGCAGAATGCTGATGTATTGATAGCCCTGGTTAGTGCCTGCTCCAACAGCGGGCACACTTCCATCAGAGGGGTCTAATGTCTCTAGCACTGCCCGATCCAGGCAAGACTGACTTGCTCTATTGGGACTCTTGACCTAGGGCCAATGGAAATCATCTCCAGTCTGTCCAGACACCTCTGGGAAATGTACATGAGATGTTCCCTACCTCTCCGTGGACATTTCCCATGAATATAAAAAAAAAAAAGTTTAAGAGGCAGTAAATTCGATTGTGAGTTGCTTGTTTTGTATCCTGTCAAATAAACAGGAGAAATAACCAGCAGCACATACATCCAGTCTTCTGGAACAATATCCTTGGGATTATCATGAATACATGGAGATACATGCGTATCCCTTTGCCCACTGCATTCTGGAGCAGCAGAGAGCATAGCTCAGGCTCTAGAGGAGAGACACAGTCCTCGTGATGTTGGCCTTTAATTATGAGCTTAGAGAAGCAGCAGTGCTCCCCTGTCTAATCCAGGTCTGGAGAGCAAGCCTGAAGGTCACAGTCAAGGATCCTGATAAATCCTTGGATTCCACCTCTGCTCTGCCACCGAATTCTTCATTGGCTGGGAAAGGTCTGGAAGGACTGATCTCCTCCCTCTAATGTGGCCAGATGTCAGCATGACACTGGGAACCTTGCCCTCTAGTTGCAACTCTGACAGGATCACTAGGCTAATCCACACCTACTGAAATGGGCTTGGAAGGGAAAGGGGTGATTATGTGATGATGAAATGGGAAAACTCTGGTTCCTTGTCTCTTCACTCCAAGTTTAATACCTAGCTGGGAATAAATATATTTGGGGAGGAAAGCAGATGGTCCAAGAATCACTTGAGTTATTCCTCATTCCAGGTAAATTATCTGTTCCTCTCCTGTCTCTCATTTTGATGCTGTATCCAAGCGTTCATCAACATAAAGAAAAGTACACTCTCCGGTCTTTCTACTCCCACTGTCACAGTCACTAAGGTGATCACCAAGGAAGCTGGTGATTATTTATTCGTTTGTTTTATATCCTGATTTAGTTAATGAAGAATTCTTGGCGCCCCAAGGGAGCTGCTGTGATAACAGCCAGCTTCCTAGCATCCGTGCGTGCAGACTAAATGATGGGCAGAGAAACTGAGAAGGAAGAAGGTGCTTCTGGGGAATGGCCATGGGGAACAGAATCCCAGGAGGGCATGAAGGACTGTGGCGGCATCCAGATGATTCTGCTCCCCACCGTGTGGGTTCTACACTTCACTCTGCTCTTTGCCTAACACGCTGGCTGCAGGCACCCTTTTAGAATATGCAATAGTTTCTGGAGGAAGTTGAAATTATTCTCATCTTAGCATTAATGATGTCTCTCCCAACTCAGAGTGAAGCTGAGATGTGTGGGTGATTGGATCAAGAAAAAGAAAGAAATTTGGAGGGGTGGGGGCTTTGGTGTAGGTAAGAGGTTGGGAGTGTAGGCAGGTTAGATATAGGATAGACATGACTCATCTGGATATCCAGAGAGAGAAGCACATGACCTGGGAACTGAGTGACTAATGGATGGTGATAAACACAAAGACAAACCTCACTCAGTTCAGAATGTCACTGGGGCTGGCAGTGCGACATGAATCTTTCCCTTCTTTCTCCCTCTTCATATCCTCCTCTTCTGTCACAGCTTTGTCCTATCTTCCCCCCTCCAGAACCACTCAGCCTCCACTAGATCTCAGAGGAGAACTGTTAATACTATAATCCTGCTACATTATTGATTAAATAAAATCATTATTGTGCTAGCAATTGAAGGGAAAATATAAGAGCATCAGCTCCTTCCAGTGGCACTTAAAGAACATGAGGCCTCAAGAAGGAAAGACACGCCCTAGTACAAGGTCATTCTGGTATCGAAATTTAGATTATATGTCACTTCATGGTTCTTTCTGCCCCACAGTAAAATTTCCTGGCTAAAAAAAGAACAATATACCACATATTGTATGGTTTTACTCATTGAACAAGCCATTTAACTATTTATTTTGCACTGGTTTGTGCGAAAAGTTGGAAATTGAAGTGGCCATGACTTTGATTTTTAAAGTACTTTATAATGTTTTGTTCATAACCCTAAAAATACAGACTTGATTGTAATTTCTCCATCTTGCAGGTGCAGAAACAAAAAGAAATCAAAGACATTTCACAGATGACACCATATATCATTTCAGTTTGGATGACCTAGATTTATTTTTCTATTTAAGTGTGCCTGTTCTTTATTCTACTTAAATTTCAAGATGAACCTATCACACCTGTGAAACTGAAGCAGCTAGAGGAACAAGAATACAAAATAGAAAACCTTATTGTTAATTCCTGGAAATCACATGGTTTGACTTAATTAGCTCACTTCCATTTTATACACACTCCATGGCCAAAACAACACTGTGCATGAAATGACTGAGGCTGGGCTGAGATGCATAAATATGTAACAGGTTTTTCTTATGACCGCAAGAGCTCTAGGCATATAAAATAGCTAACAATAACAAAAGTCACAACATAGCATTTGTTTTCAACCCTATTTACATTATATCCTCTC
Organism: Galemys pyrenaicus; assembly: GCA_019455555.1. Taxonomy (NCBI): domain Eukaryota; kingdom Metazoa; phylum Chordata; class Mammalia; order Eulipotyphla; family Talpidae; genus Galemys; species Galemys pyrenaicus. The sequence continues at coordinate 5,114,857 of JAGFMF010011611.1, forward strand.
TGCAACTAAAATTTCCCCTAAATATTTTCAGGAATGGGATGCTGGTTTGGTTGAGTGGAGATAGCTAGAGTAGTATGTGAGTTGCTGGCAAGTTCTGGATGATACATATGCTGGGCCTGTTTCCTCTTGTCTGCTCGGCTCAGTATAGTAATGCTGCTGGTGGCAAAATGAACAGCTGTGTGGACAAAGCCTGCCTGGCAGGTTGGAGTGAGGCTGCCTGGGCTTGCATTGAAAGCACTGCACAAATCCTGTAGCCACCAGTGCTCGACATGCTCCAGGACTCCATGGTATAGAAATCAGCATCTCAATTTTCAAACTGGGCTCAGTGATGGGTGCTTAGCCAAGATCACACAGTTGAGTTCAGGGCAGTATTTGAAAGCAGCCAGTCTGACTCCAGAGCCTGCCCTCCTAATATTACACTAAACGCCAATTTAAGGTAATGGGACACCAACAACTGTCTGGAATCAGTCTTCCTCTGGCAAACTAGCTCTCTGGACAAGGACCGCTAGTTCTTGCAAACTGAAATAGCTATGGAGATATGCAATTCTGGTCAGCTTAGCATGATTATTTTGAACTGAATAAAGCGCCCATGAATAGAATTATCCACTGCCATAGAACAGCTAAAACAGAAAATCTATACTTCACAAGTTTGGGGCAAGAGGAAATGACTCATCCCCAGTTGTATTGCTTTAGCGAGATAAAAATTCTCGGTTTCAGTAGAAACCCTTCATGCTAACAAGAAGCAAGGAATTTAATAAGTCTTCCAACCAACACGAGAGACTCCAATTCAGTTTGGGTGTGACGTTGGACAAGTCCAGCACTAGAGAAGTGAGACAGATCACTGCTTTCCACACCCAGAGAGCGCCAGCAAGCAAGCCCATCAGACTTCCTGCGGCTAACCCCAAATCCAACACCCCCACTAGAAGACCCAAGAGTGGGCTAGTCCGGGCCAGTCTTCTGGGCAACTGTGACCTGTTCTAGGCTCACCCGGCACAGTCTGAGAGCTGTGTTGGTAAGAAAACTTCTAGCAGACGCCAGAATTATTCTTTCATCTCCAGCCTCACACAACACTGGTGAGTACATGGGTTCCTGAACCTGACACAAGAAACTTCGAGGATTCATTTCAGGAAGGGAGAGTGAGTCTTTAAGATACCCAGACACACAGAGACATGTAATATACCAGATCACCTTCAAAATCAAAGAAGCCAACATTCAAATTTTCTACTTATTACACAACCTTTTAACAACATGGCATCTCATTTCTTAATTCGGAAGCAAGACAACCATAAAAATAAATTCTCAGGTTAGAAGTTTCATTTTACAGATTACATTTTCCAAGCATGGTTTTAGATCCTCTTTTAGAACATTAAAGACCTCCTCCAAGCACCAGCTTCTATTCCACTCTGCCTCAGCAGTAATTTTAATTTATCACCATCACCCCTGTGGCCCCACATGCACCTTTCCCAGGTGCACAAGGAACCCCCTTCTGGCACAACTGTCACTGACCTAGGCGTTACCAGCAGGGGCAGCGCACAGGTGGCCTCTGCTGCACCCTGAAAGCAAGTTTCTTTTTAAGGGTGAGTATGAAGTCTCTCAAGAGAAAAAAGAAGGAAATGAAGCAAAGGGCAGAAAGGGACTGGAGTTCCTGGCTCTTGCTGAAAGAGAGAGTGTCAATGACATGCAATAGAAAGGCCAAGTGGGTGGAAATATAAACCCCATTGTTATCTGCTACTAATGGGCAGACCGGACCTTACGATAGAGCTGGCAGGGCCTCCTGGGGTGGACATTCCAAGCTGCTTGGCAGAAAGCAAAAGAAAGGGCACAAAGAGTCCAGATTTCAACTTCTGATCTTTGTTTCTTGAAAGAACATAATGGCGGAAGCTGATTCTAGCACTCTCTAAAGAACCATTGTTCCTGTTACAAGCCTCAAGCATTTGTTTTTCATCCATTTCATTAATGAGTATGTAAATTCATGTATTTCAGTGGAAACATTATTTGGCAATGGAGTTTACAATTAGAAAAGGATTCAATACAAATCTGATCCTCTTAAGTGAGGAAAGCAGAAATAGTCTTTGTCATTCATCGCATTTTATTAAAATAAAGTTTTGTGAGACATTGTTCTATCTTACCTTTTTTGGTATAGTTGAAAGAATTTGGGATTTAGAGTCAGGCTCATGTGGATTTGAATGGTTTTTTAACATTGGAAAGTAATTTAAGTAAGTCTGTTTTCTCATTCATAAAATGGTACGGTAGATACAACTAAACCATGAACTAGTTGGATTAGTTAAGATGTGGTTAGTAATGTAATTAGCAGAAGCCAACCACCCTGCAGAAATCCCATAAATCTCCACTCAGTTCTCTTATCTTCTGAAGTCTTCAAGTACTTATTGATTCAATGTATATATATAGCATATTGCCCAAATTTCCTACAAACACTATATATTGTGATGGACGACAACCTTTTACATTTAGGAACCTGAGCACAGCAGGGGGTAAAGAGTAGACAAAGCTGCAGTACCTTGGGAAGAGTCATGAGCCCTAAGTGCTGGGCTGGAAACTTCACTTTTCTTTTTACCAAATACAGGATTTCAGGCATATTGCTGAATGTCTTAAAAACTCATTTTTTTAAATCTACATCAGGAACAACAACATCTTCTTTGCAGACATCTATTTAAAATGCCCTTTCTATGAATAAATATCGGGTTTAAGATTGGAGTTCCCACAAAAATGAATAAGACACATTCAATGCTCTCAAAAACCTCTTGCAGCCCTCGTGGAGAATTCAGCCATGTGTCCACCTAACAAAACACACTCACTGACCATGAGATAACCTTTTTAATTTCTTCTCAGAAACAGTAAAATTTAACAATGACTGGCAAGTTTATGCCAGATATTTTTAAGCCAGGCTCTTCTACTTCCTAGTTATGTAAACTTAGGCATGTTATTTAACCTAACTTGGCAATAAGGAAGTTAATGCAATTATTGTAAAAATTAAACAAGATAATGCATGTAAATGTGAGGAAGATAGTAAGCATTCAATAAAAACTTCATTCCTTTTCATGTGCTACCAAAGTAAAGGTGACAGATCTTGGGGACCACTTTGTGTACCCTGTGTGTCTCTTCATACTGATATTTCAAGTAGGAACTTCTAATCTCTGCTCTGAAAAAGAGAATTGTTGTCATATTGTTGGTATGTCTACAATCTCAAGTCCAGACTTGAACATCCATCTGAACTTTAATCCTTGAAAGAACATAATAATGGAACTGAATTTTTTTATCCATTTGTTATATAAATGTGATCTTGCACACTTTTATCTTTTCATTCAAGTCTTCCCTTTTCGATAAGAAACTTTCTGTAAGAAAGTAACCAAGAAAATCACAAACGTTACAGACTACATGGCAACTATGAGATAATAGTGGACTTCAGGGAGAATCACCACATACAGAGACTCAATTACAAAAGAAAAAAAAAATGTTCAGGATCTCATTTTCAAGGTTCTTAAAAAGGAAACCTGTTCCGAAGTAAAAGGAATTCTTTTCCCAAATGAGTTTCAGTCCCTGGATCTTCCGCTAACCTGAGCCCCAGCTGTGTTCATTTTACATCATTTTTACTCTAACTAGAGACAAATAAGGATGAAATGCTATGCATATGAAGCATCTTGTTCCTAAGGAGTCTGATAGGTTTTAAATATATCCTCCCATTAATCTTCCCGGCAGTCTGAGAGACTGAAGTGACAAGTGTGACGGTCCCACTCTTGCAAATGAGGACAACAAGGAATGACAAAGGGAACTGAACGGCCAAGAACACAGTAGGTCATAGACTAGGTGACAATGCAGGTGAAAAGAAATTGAGTCTTGGAAATTGTTGACTATTTCAAGAGCATAAGAATACCCATACATTATAAATGGATAAGTGCTGATTGCTGAGTGTCTATGAATCAAAGTAGGAAATATGTGGGCTTTTAAATATGCACAATAGACCTCATGCTCCTCCAAGTACCTGGGGTGATGCTAACAGAGGCCCCAATGGACTTCTCTTCTTTTGATCCAAAGAATTAATTGTCACTTATCATACTGTGATAAATTTCCTAGCAACAAGTATTGGCTACAGATTTTCAATTCTAACTTCAGGATTTTATTTTTGTCTTCCTTACAGTCCAAATCAAATCACTTACCTATTTTCTTTCCAAAGTCTCTCTATGTAAGAGCTGATTAAATTCCTGTCATTTTCCTTTAAATAAAAGCAAATGTTCTAAAAGATAAAGTTTTCTTAAGAAGGCATTGTTGAAACAGAATTAAATATAGTATATAATCTTCTAAAGCTATTATTTATCAGGAAAGTGAGTTTCATTTTTTTTAATCCACTGGAGTCATATTTATGAGTGAGAATATTGCTATAACTTGGTTGGTAGGAAAGCAGGAGTTAGAATTTTTTAATTCATCAACCAGTTAAGAATGTCAATACAGCTCATAGTTTAAGAAAGTAGATAAGCAAATATCTTATCAAGCTCCTGAAAGAAGAGTGCGGATGACTTTCGGTGGACAGAAAAGTCAGATTCTTAGAGGCAACTGCAGATTCCTGGAAAGTGGCTTCCCATGACGCCCTGGTGCCTGGTCTGGTTGAGTTGCTAAAAAACCAATGACCAAGAAATCTAGATCAAGGAGGAAAATCCATACTTTCTGTGGTGAATAAAAAGCACGAAGTATCAACCATTCTATAAGACAACATTAAGTTCTTCCCAAGAGTATTAAGAGAAGGGAGAGGGAAGTTCATTGCCAACAAGTAAATGAAATGGATATGCAAAAGTAAGTTAGAGGCATCTCAGTGTAGTTAAAAGCATGCAGAGTAAAGAATAGGTCAGAACTGTCAAATTCTAGATCAGTCACTTTCCAGCTGAGTGACCTTTCAAAGCTGTATGAAGGTTAATGGTAATGAATGTATGATCTTGGTACATAGTAGTAGATACAAATAAAGGGTACCTACAAAAAAAAAATCATTGTACTCACGTTATTTTCTCCTCAAACACATTTAAAATCTCTGTCAACCTAAATTTTGCCAATCGGTTTCATATTTCAGAAAGCACACTAATGATTTTAGTTAATATGTATTTGATATCTATAACAGAAAAAGCATGACCCAATAGCTTCTTCTTAAATAGCCTGAAATTTAAGCAAGGTAGGAATGGTTGCTTTAATTATATTACAAATTATCTAAGTATTTGTCATTATATAGATTTGTGTGTTTTACTAATATGTAACAGTATGCTAGTATTGACATAGCAATCATAATCTTTTTTTCTTCTTCTTTATTTATATATATTTGACATCAATTGTAGTCCCCAAGGATTCCCACCACCATTTCACCAGTGCACCATCACCTCAGTCGTTGTGCTCTTATCTGCCCTCAATGTAATCTTTATATTTTCATCTTGTCATTTTATTTTTCAAATTTTCTCAGATGACCATTCTGTCTTTCATAATATGTTTGTTGTGATAATGTTGGTGCATTGCACTTTATATGATTCATGTTTGTTTCATCAACCATATTTTGAATACTTCATCCTGAAAATAATATGAATAACCAGGCAGCAATATGTGAACCTTCTTGTTTATAATCTTGCTTGTGGGAGATGATATTCAGTATGTCAACTACCATATCAGAATTCCCTTTCTGGTATATTTCTGGTTGAGTTGCTAAGAACATTCTCTCAAGAGTTGAAAAGAAGGGGATAGCTGGTTATCTCATCAAACACTAACTTAGGTGCTACTGTGTTGAGATCTTACAGACATGATTAAAATCCCTAAGCAGTTGGTTTAATTAAATTAAAAGATAATTTATCCTGGATAATCTAGGCTGGCCAAATCTTTAAATCTGTTAAAGATAACAGGAAGATCTTTACAAAAAAAGGGTTTAAGTCTTTCCTGAATTGATATATCTGCCTGCAAATAACAACCTTCATCTTATGCCATGGGGTTACGCCTGCTCTTGGTCTACCCTCTGAATTGACCCCTGTCCTATAGGCTTTGGATTTGCTGTGCTTAATCAGCTCCTGCAGTTGCATGAGTCAGTTGCTTATAATAAATTTAGATTGTGGAGAAATGGAATGGATGGATTGGATGGATTGGATGGATTGGATGGATTGGATGGATGGATGGATGGATGGATGGATGGATGGATGGATGGATGGATGGATGGATGGATGGATGGATGGGTGGGTGGATGGGTGGGTGGGTGGGTGG
>JAGFMF010011611.1:5121146-5182285 GCA_019455555.1 Galemys pyrenaicus
ATGGATGGATGGATGGATGGATGGATGGATGGGTGGGTGGATGGGTGGGTGGGTGGGTGGGTGGATGGGTGGGTGGGTGGCTGGATGGATGGATGGGTGGATGGGTGGATAGGTGGATGGATAGATGGACAGATATTCTACCTGTTCTCCTTTTCTAGTTAAACTCTGACATCTTTCCTTATACACTGAGGTCTCTGTGACATCAGGTGCCTTTTTCAGATCTGGAACACATTGATTATTCATTGGTTGTTTAATAGACTGGCGCTTTCATTCTTTATGCATTTAATATCCCTGAAACACTACAGAGAGACCTCTCAATCTAGTCATTATATCCTAGATGTGGTTCTATGGAGATGATTTGTTAATGTCGATTCATAAAAATAAGCACTTTTCTCCAAAATAAAAATGAAGTTGAAGCCATTATGCCCCATCCCCAATTTATAATCACTTACTCATGAAAGAACTTAACGGTAAATAAGTATTTTCAAAAGTTTTGTTATTGCTGTTGTTAGTCATATTTAAATAAAGTTGCCTTAATGCAAACTACTTTTTATCACAAAATAATTATGTTATAAACACTTACTAGTTGTTTGACTTTGGGCAAGTGCTAATTTCCCTGCGCTAATTTCATCAAAGTGAAGACAATAAAAATATCTATTGTTAGATGATTGTAGGAATGAAAGAAATTAGCATGTATAAAAAAACTTAGAAGAGTGTCATGAATACAGGAGCACATCCATGTGTTATTTACTATTATTCAACACAATTCTTTTCATAATCTTTATGTAGTTTTTCCAAAATAACATAGGGGTGAGGGAGGTGATTATAGTGACAATTCTTTACAATGAGATTTTCAGAGAATAATTTAAGCAACCAGAAGTGATTTGCTTGAAAAATAGATGACACAGATATATTGAAACCTTCAAGGATGGCTCCAGAAGCAGTGAGATTGTTTGGCTCCAGAGTTAATCAATATGACATGAGGAAACAGGACAGGAGTTTGTGCCACATGCCACCAGTGGACCTGCTTCCACCGTTCATGTAACGTGTCAAATCTCAACTCCTTTGGTGCAAACAAGCTTTACACTAATGCTAAATGACAAAATATTACAGATGTACATGCCACTTACAAATTTTTGATAATAAGAGTTACATTAAGTTTCTTTCCCCAAGGACTGAATTTAACAGCATATATTAAGTATCATGTACCTATATTTTATAAGCTCTGCTGCCTGTTATAAATACCTGAAACAGTCCTAATCTCAGACATTTTAAAATGTGTTTCTGTGAAATTTTCCACACTAGAATTTCTTGTATTTAATACCTCCACCTTTTAAAGAGTATTTTGTTTAACCTTTTTAAGAATATTTATCTTTTCTTTCTCTTCTTCAAGATTCTGTCCTTGAAATACTTTTATCTATTTGTATTTATCTCTGCATAATTGACTCCCAAGTACATGTATTAAAGCTTGAACATGAACCTATTTGTCCCCAAAATTCCAAAAATCCCAAACAGAACTTTCCTCTTCTGCTTCCTCAAAACAGACCTTTCTTTTGATACATGTGTGCGAAAAGTGCCCTAATATATAATTTCAAATCAGTGTAGTGTAGATGCCACTTTATCCTTTGCCTTACACACATCCAATTACCTTGCTAGTTTTATAGATTGTTATTGTTCTTACTGTGAGGGATGGAATAATTCATTCCATTTCTCAATATTATTCTAGTATTTTTCACTTCCTTTGAATGATTCATTAACCTCCTAATTTACAAGCTGCTTTGAGATTTTCCTCTTCCCATTTTTCCAGTGTCTTGTTTCAATTTAATTATTCAGGAATTTCAATGAATAACCTGGTTAAAACCTTTTCTTTTTGCTTTACAGAACAAACTAAATTTTCAAAAGGAATAAAAGTTAGTGTGTGAGACCTTCCCATGGATAGGTCAGTGGGAGTGACGAGTATGATGAGCCAACTCAAGCAAATAGAGAAGTAATGGCAGAACCACAGTATCATCTGGAATGAAGAAGGAATCGATGTCTGCTAAATACTGACTGTTGACAGAATGAGCAAGCAGTTATACCCTTTATAAGTATATATGCCTATAGCCTGATGGCTGTGTATGTGGGTAACGGGGTTGGGCAAATAGGAAGAGCCAATGAACTTGATGTAGGACCCAAGGGTCCAGTAAAACTAGTTATTGTGGCAAGAACAATAGTGATGGAGTGGAAGTTAGTACCACTATTTTACTCTCCTGGTAATATCTTGACAGTGGAAGATTCCTCCCCACAGCTATGATCACAGTAGCTCTCCTACCACCAAACCACCCACAGTCTCCAGCATAGTCCAGTGTTCGCCCCTCTCAGTCCCCATATGGGTGCTTCAGATCTATCATCAGTTTTCAAGGGACAGTTTTTTGTTTTTTGTTCTTTTTTTTTTTTAAGGTTAATTTTATACATATAAGAGCTGGGGTACAGGCCAGAAATATGAAGGTGAGAGAGTTCACCACAGACAGAGTGGGGAACAGAACAGGCAGATAGACCAAAATACACTGCTGAGGGGAGCAGAGAGAAAGGCAGGAGAGGTCTGCTGCTCCACGTGGGTCACCTCCCTGGCCCGGGATTGGACTTGTGTTGAAGAGGGTGTGGATGCTTCATAGTGTGTTGCTTAACCCCTTGTACCACCAGGCAGGCCCACAAGGGGCAGTTTTAATGTTTGTCTTTACCCAGATGATTTTGAACTTCCAGCCTCTAGTGCCTTGAAATAATAAACATATGTTTTTTTAAGGTCTCCCAGTTTTTATGGTTACACAATCTTAAGAAACCAACATACACATGAATATTTAATTTAAATGACTAGTTTCTAGTATACAAGCAAAAGAAACAGACTCAGAGTAAATTTTCCAAATATAACACTTATTCCAATAAGAAGCAATTGCTTTTCGTCTCTCAGAAAAGTATATTCTTTGAGAAAATGCATTTATGCTCCCACAGGTGACATTCATAGTAAGACTTCTTTCTGAGAGATCAAAGATCAATTCCCTCTAGACATCAAAATTTTTCTTCAGCTTCCCGGTTGCAAATCATCATACATCAACTCCTTACTTAGGCTCTTAGCCTACATGAATGATTATCCTTTCAACACTGCAAGGATATCAATAGCCAATTAAACTACAGTGACTTTGCCACTTTTATTTCTGAATTCTCTGTGTAGATGAAGGAATTGAGACTCAAACCCAAGTAAAACCTGCCTCATTTTCATCTGTATCTCCTTTTCAACATCAGTAATTCCCAGTTAAACTCAAATGGAAATTCACTAGGCATAAGATCTGTCAGAACAAGACGCAGTTCACTAACTTATAGCTAAATGGGGTTCTACCGGAAGCGATGCCTTTTTAAGTTGCTAAAATTTGTTCCATTCAGAGCAGAGTGTATAATTTCCACTACATAAGAGTTTAGCCAATATTTTCCCTTGGGAATAATAAGCATGCTACCAAAAGTATTGCCTAAGAGTTCAAATCCGAACACAAGAAAGCTAACAAATGTCTTAATTTTGACTATCTGAATGGTGTGATTGTGACTATGTCCTGTTTCCCTTCCCTAGGACTAGAAAGTGAAAGAAATTTATTTTGATTGGAATTCGATCACAAAAGTATCTTTGCTGAGCCAAACAGAGACAATTACTGTTGTGTGGGTACCATCTGTGATCGTTGAGTGAAAATGAAGACATTTGACACTGTTGTTAAGAACGTTGCTCAATTTCTTCCCAACCACTGAGAGTAACTGCATGCCAGAGACAGATCTTTCACCCCAATATGAAATTGCTGAGGACTCTTTTTGAAAAAAAAAAAAAAAAACTTGGCTTCAGTGAAGGTACATCTGAACCCATATTTTCTTTTCATTTTCTGTGGATGTGATCTCTTATTGTACATTATTTGTGCGTGATCATTCTCTTCATTGATTTAAAAAAAAATCTTATGTCCCTTTTATTTTGGGGATGTAGATTGCATCTACAAACACTAACAAGATTCTTTAACTTCACATCGTTTTCTAGACATGTTAACTTGACTCTAGAAAAAGTGAATTACAAACTTAAGACTTAGAGAAACAAGTTCTTTTCTTGAAAAAGTAAAAAATATAATTTTTGTGTTGTGTGCTCAGTTATTTCACATATCTTTACAGATAAAGAACAAAAAGTTTTGATTCAAAAGAATTATATAGCTGTAGTAATTTATCCTGCAAATCAACTATTCGATTTGTTTAACTTACAGATTCAGTCTATTAACATGGTAAATTTGGACTGCACCATTTGCTTCTTTAACACTCATTTTCTTCCCTTTGGAGAACATCACTTTGGTTAGAGTCAAGTTAAGATGTACAATTTCTGCTATTTATAGAAGAGTCTCCAGGTAGTCAGAGAGTCAGAGAATGATTTGCATTTACCTATAAATAAGCATAAGTGATGGTAGAGGATACAGTCAAAATCTGGCCTCAGGTAGCAATGTAGGCTTGAGATAATTATGTATTTCAATAAATCAATTAAAAGTTGTTGACCAGGGGCCCTCCCTGGTGGTGTATGGGTTAAGCAACACACTATGAAGCAAACCGCAACCCCTGCAGCATGAGTTCGATCCTGCTGCTGGCCAGGGAGGTGACCCACTTGGCGCAGCAGACCTCTCCTGCCTCACCTGCTGCTCCCCTCAGCAGTGTATTTCAGTGAATCTGATTGTTGTGCTCCCACTCTGCCTCTGGTAGATCCTCTCACCCCCTACACCTCTGGCCTGTACCCCAGTGATTATATGCATAAATACATAAAATCTTTTAAAAAAATTATTGACCAGTGCATACATGTGTGTTAGAAGACATACAAAAGACACAGTCATTTTCCACAAGGCTCTGATAGTAACTTGAAGTTTATGTGTGTTCTTTTCCTGGCTAGTCAAGGCTCTGTGACTGACAGACACTTGAGAAAGGCATTTTCTCCAAAGGGAGAGAAGCACTGTGGAGTTTGCTAAGGTCCTAGGGGGAGTAGAAGCACAAAAAATGAAAACTCTGAAGTGACCGCTACTTAACTAAGCAACTTTGTGAGTACTTAGGCTCTTATAAGAAAGAACATTCTGTATAAGCTGATACCCAACTGTGCCGAGTAATACAGAAATAAACAAAAGAGACCAGAAAAATATTACTAAAATCTTTTACTCCCTGAGAAGTTTGGGGTTTTGAGAAAAAGACCCAGATGGCAAATATATCTTAGGAATAGAGTAGCTGTGGATTCCAATCTTGGCTCCATCACTTATAAACTGTATGAACTCAGGAAAATTTTCCTTCTCTTCATTTTTTTACAACTCAGTTGCAGCTCCAATAGAAAGTATTACTAAATATGTCATAAATTGTGATGATTAAGTGAGATACCATCTTCTAGTGCCAAATTTCGAATTTGGTCCCTAGAAAGCAGTAGGTAACTAAGTACAAGCAAAGTACGGTTGTCATATGAACTATTTACATAACAGAACTTATATAATATGCAGGAATATTATATTTAACTTGGTTCTATCATTTTTTGATTAGGTACCATGAATTTACAAAGGCAGTTTGCTTAGACAACATGATCAGTTACCCTATAGTAGCAGGTAAATTAAATTACTACTGCTAAGAAGCAATCCTATTATTTTCTGTCAACAATGTTTGAATCAGATAGATCTATCTTGGAATACTGTTTCATCTACTTAATATATATGTGACCTTGTGTGTAATGCTTATTCTATGCGTCCCTCATCTGCGAAATAGGGATAATTACTTATCATATAAAATGTAAAATTTTTAGAGGAAATGATATATACAGAACCTCATGTCATTTAACTAAGCACTCGATACTAATCATGATTAATTGATATTATAAAAAGGTCTTTCAGCGTCAACCCATTAGTTTGTAACACAGGCATTTCTTTAGATAAACCCGTCTTAGCTGGGAAGATCAAAAGTCTGGGACCATATACACAAAGAGAATCGGTGGTGCCTAGCCAGGTAAAACACACTAGCAAAACCAGTAGAAAAACAATGTTATTTCCAAACTGTTCTCACAAGATGATGACATGTGTTTTATAATCTGAGAAAAAAATACTGGTGGCATTTGGAACTCACATGTGGCATCTCTATTGCCCTTTGTAGCCCAGATAGCCGAGAAAATCTGTGTCCCTTTTGGAAACAATTACTGAGCAAGTGTAGTGCTAGGCACTGGCAACAAAATGGATGAAAAAACAGAAACACTTCTTATGAGATTATAATCTAATAAGGATTGTAGACACTTTACAAATATCATAAAACTATACAATTTAAATTGTGTAGCTACTTTTATAAAGGCAACATACAATTGGCAGGTGGGGAGCTGATACCAAGTTTTATCTTCCCAGGCACCAGGGGCTGTCCTCTTTGCAGCACTGAAAGTCTGGGCAAGCCTGCATTCACCCACCCTAGAAATTCATCAGGGAGTCCTGATAGAGTAGGGGGTCAGAGCAAAGCTCCTTGGTAGGGGTTGAGAAAGAGCAGAAGCTGGGCAACAGAAAAGCATTCCTGACAACTGAGCTACAATGTAAGGGCCAGCACAGCAAAGACTTCAGTGAAAGCAGGAGAAAAGAAAGCAGGCCTTAAGATGAGAGACTAGTGAATCTGATCAATTACATTGAGCTTTGTAATCCTGTTGGCAAAAGAACAGTGGATTTTATTTCAATGGCAAGAGAAAGATTTTGAAAGATTTTGAGCTGAGGACAGCCAAATTCAAAGATCCTACGCAGGAATTTTATCTTTTAAGACAATCATTCTGGCCACTATGAAGATAAATGATAGGAGGTAGAAAATGGATATGACGAACAGTGAGTAGATTAGCGATCGATTTGGACGTTCAAAAACCATTTATCATCTCCTGAAGGCAGCACACCTTAATGGTGGTCCTAAAATTGTGGTTCCAGCACCAGTGGCATTAGTTTAGAATTTATTAGAAATGCAGTATCACGAGCCCCTTCACAGACCTACTGAACCAGAAACTCCAAAGAGGAACCACAATCAGTGAACTGTGTTTTAACAAACATCACAGGTCATTCTGCTTAAGATTGAGAAATAGTCACAGGCTTAAGAAATCTTCCTACTTTCTCAACACTGTCTACATGTTAACCGTCCCCTACCCCAGGAAAGTTTTTTTTAAAAAACACCTATGTCTAGTCTCTCTCTGCTCCAGATTCTGATTGAATTAATCAGGCTTCCAACACAACCATCAGCATTAGTTAAAAGTTCTCAGGTGATTACATCCTACAGCCCCTGTTGAGAATCACTGACCTTTATGTTGACAAGTCTTGAGTGTTTAGCTCTTCAACATGAGCTGTTGACACCACCAGCTGACAGTTGTAAACTGAGCAACTTACCCGCAAGTCTTGAACTAATTAGGCTGCATGCAACAGACTGACTACACACACAAAGAGCACGCCATTGTTGTAATAAGAACTAATTAAATATATCAGTTACCATTTTCTAGAAATCATGAGCTAGAGCTGACAGATTGAATATTAGGTATTTTTGCTACCTCATCATGAACAAATGTCTTGAACATTTACAGCAGACTAGGCGAAAACAACACTTCAGTTGCATTCTGCACCTTTCAGCCATGGTGTTCAAAAACATGAACGTTTTTGGTTTCCCAACAGCATTTTTAACAATAGTAATCTATATGTATATATAATACATATATAATATATAATAGTAGTCTATATCTATATATAATATATAATAGTAATCTATATCTATATAATACATATATAATATATAATAGTAATCTATATCTATATGTATCTCTGGAAAACCCCTTGGAAAAAGGGATTAGATAGAATTGGTGCATCTATTGTAAAGGACCACACATAACAGGTGCTCAAATATGACTAACTTAACAAAGACTGATAATTTTAAGCAAATGAACACAAACAAAATCTTCTTTCAAATAAAAATATTTCCTGGTTCTTTAAAGCAATGAGGCTGTCAATTCTAAATATTTTTTTTTAGTATCCAACACTTAATATTTTGTTCTGTGAAACCAATGACCAAATATGGAAAATAGTGGGAAGGTATTTTTAATTCCATATTATTTGATTGTAAGTTTATTTCTATGAACTAAGGAAACCACTTCTCAAATTTATGGGCTAACATACTAAGAACATGTAGCACACTGTTTTTCTTGGGACCATGTACAGAACAAACTGGTTAAAACTGGCAAAACAATATTGATAATATTTTGCCAATCTTCTCAACAATGAAGGAAGATTATTTTTATGATGGCTACAAACATTACTAGTGTTAGCTCACCTATAAGCAGTCAACATTTAACCACTGTCATTATTAGGAGACTAACATCTGGTTTTATTAAAATAATTGATCACATTTGCATCTAGATTAAGGAAAATGTTAATTTATATTCTGATGTAAAATAGTCATTTGTAAATATGTAAAATATGACAACATGTAAATATATGTAACTACAATTTCAATACATTCTCAATGTTGCTTTAGTTTTAACCTACTTTCCTGAATTCAATATAAAATGCTTGTAAAAACAATTTTATGTAAGACTAAATGACACACATGAGTACTTACAGCCGAGAGAATATAAAGGAAAGATTAAAAAAAAAAAATCACCTGAGAAAGGAATTTATTTCTAAAATTCAAATCCAGAGTTCTAAGTGTTGTATTTTTTTTTACAGAAGCAATGGAGAATTTGACAAGTCTATGAACAACAACCAAAGAAATGCACTTTTAAAAGTGACTGAAATGTGCACATTAAATGGACAAGGAAGAGAACTAATGAGATCTTGTGCAATTAATAGCAATAGGAAACTTAAAATGATAAGCTACACACTTGTGCATTCATTCCTAAAAGAGAAATGAAACTGCATATTGTTTAAGTCCTTAAAATATTAAGTATGCAAAATTGCATTCTGATTTCAAGAACTCCACTGTCCCTTTTAGGAATTACATTGTATTAATGTCTCCTTTAGATTTGTATATTAGTGCATACTATTTTTAAGTTTTCTGGTCAAATTTACTTTTCCCAGAGGTACCATCAGATATATATAATAGTCTAGATAATTTAGATGTTAAATGAAACTTACCTACTTGCAAAACACTGAAGCCCAGATGCTTAAAAGTGTTACTTAATAGGCAATATAAAGAAATGAGAGGATATATGTGTGTATATAGTATAGTATATTATACTATAGTGATGTACGTGTATAGCACAAAAAATGTATAGTGAATAAGATGTGATTCTATGCTATGATCCATAAATGGAAAAAGGGCAACAGGTATAAGAGAGAATAGAGAGAGATAGGCTGGGAAGGGATAATGGTTATAAATATCTTGACCTACGCACAATTCTTAGCACATAATATATGTTCAATAATTTTTTATTTAGTGACTAGATGAAGATATATTTATGGTATTCTGATTTTAAATTTTCAGAGCAGTTGAAAATAGGTAATAAGACTCCATATAGATACTGAACATAGAAAAATTATAGACACACAAAAAATAAAATTAAGTTTAACAATAAGATACACAGAATACAGAATTGTTGAGTTGCCATTTGTATTTTAAATCAAGAATTGTCTTATGTATCTTAAACTCATTTTTTTAATGGAGTCTTTTCACTTTCTGAAAACATTTAGTGAAGTCAATTGTAAGCATAACTTAAACTCTCCATCTTTTAAATTTATTTATTGCAGGATTAAATGGAATCTTACATGCAGCCTCCTACCCTAAGGCAACAGGTGTAGTGATGGTGATATGAGGAAGGGTCCAGTGAGAACTGACATGTTCGAAAAGCCAGTATCACACAACAAAGGAAAGTAATTCAAATGTTGACTCAGAACACAGTTACAATTTTCATTTTAAATTTATTGCAAAGAGAAAAATGTTGTGCAGGATTTTCTCTTCATTTACAAAGACTGTTTAAGAAGGAAAGCAAAATAACAATTAAAAACCATTTAACAAATATGGGCATATCACAAGACAAAATGTTAATGACAAGAAGCACTGAACCATGTGGATTGGGTCTCACAACATGGTCTTTAAATGAATGGAAAATACAATTGCTTCTCTGCTATTCTGAAGTGCATTTGTGTAAGGAATTGCAACAAGAGAATTGTTCTAGACTTTGTAAATACATTCTATGAACTTTTGAAATCCAATCTGTGTCTTTATGTTCACAATTACCACAAGGGTAATAACTGCAGATGGTATGTGAACTCTAAAGCTCTAGCCTCCTGGGATATTTTCATCCTAATTTTTTGTAATCATAGCTTTTTATCAATATGCTATGTAAACAGATTCTGTTTGTAGATATTTTGAGAGTAAATGGAAAGGTCATATCTCTACTGTCATTATCATTTTGGTTTACTTTACCCAACTGAAAAATGTAGTGTTATGTTCGGGTATCTAAAATTTTATTTTGATGAGTTGATAAAAAAAAATTCAAGAATGATGTGATTCTTCTAAAGTTTCCATTTTCCTGCTTTGGGGCAGTGTCATAATAACCTTAATCTATAGAAGAACTGAGTTTCTCATTTAAATTTCATCCGTCACATTCTTGATAGAATTTCCCAGTACATTCAAACCAGGTGTGTTCCCAGAAAATAAAGGTGAACTATGTCAGACCTGTAATGTTAATTAATTCAAATATATTTTTTAAATAAAGTGCATTTTAGAATGGAGCCTGAATGCACATTGAAAGTTAAACTAGAGAGTGAACTGACTTTCGTGGATTTCATGAACCTAGAGATACACATAAACCAAATATAACTGGCACCTGTCAGAAGTTTTAAAGTGTTTAAGCTATTAAGTTTCAAAAATGTCTTTATTAATTATCTCACTCTGCTGATGAGTGCTTTGTTGGGTGCAGACTGAAATACATGCTCGCAAAAGATATTACCAAAATGTGACACTACATCAACAATAATAATACTAACCTACAATGTATAGATTACATAGGACAGGACTCCTAAAATTTCTATGCAGCTAAGTGGATTTTGGAAACTGAACGTTATATACAAGAAAAATAATTGAAATTAAATCCTCTATTTTTTTGTTATATATTTGTACAAATCTGTATGTTACAACCTTTTGCTTCAGCAAACCAACATTTTATATGTTTTCAGTGAGAATGTTGACAGTAATGTCAGGAACAAAACAGCAAAACATAATCCTCGTTTCTATGTCAACCCCCCCTTTTTTTTTTAAATTCCCTTGACTCACACATGTGTACAAGTTCATTTAATATTAATCCGTCTATATCTCGTCTCTATATGACTTGGTATCTTTGACTTTTCCCTTTCCATAAACATCTTTCATTATGTTCAATCAACACTCAAATACAGTGGATTTGTTTTTATAGTATCATATCTACATCTCCCCATTTCTTCCTGCTGCCACTACTCAATTTTACACCCTTAGTAACAACATTTCTTGTACTTCTTTCCCCTCCAATCCATATATTATCATATAATCAGGTTAGACATGCTTAAATATAGCTCAAATTATGTGCTTTCTTTACCAGAAATATTCAATAGTTCAAATAAAGTTCAGACTGCATTTACCATCACTGATTTCTTATGTGTGCATAACAAATTACTCCAAAATTTAGTGTCAATGGAAAATCTTGGGTCAGTAATTCAAACAGAGCAAAACTGTGACAGCGAGCTCACTTCTGCTCTACAATATTGAGAGAGAGCCTCATTTGGAAGACTTGAAAGCTGGGAGCTAGATCCATCTAAAAGCTCAGTAACTCAGATGTAGCAATTGGTACTTGCTATTCTTTTACATTGATCATTTTCTGTAGTTTATCTGCATAACAAGGTAGGGCTTCCTAATAGCTTTGCAGTTAAGTTTTAATGGCAAGAGTCCCAAGCAAAATATTGCCAAACAGGAGCTTTATCCTTCTTATAATCAAATCTCAGAAAATGCATAACATCATTTGCACATAGTAAACTGGAACAGCTTCAAGACTCCCCTAAGATCAAAAGAAATACAATTCATCCTATGGTGGGGCTTCAAAGTTCTAGAAGCATGGGCACTAAAAATATTCAGGTGGTCATTTTAGAAAATACAATATGTCACAGATCTCCACCAACTGGCCTTAATCTCCATTATCAGTTGGAAACTGCATTTATTCCATACAGGATCCTTCCACCCAACCCCATTCTATTATGTCCAGCCTCATCTTGAGATGAAGCACACCACTACCCCTTTCAGAAATTCTGGCCAAACTCAACTGACACCATCAATGTAAGGGTAGGAAAGCAAGAAGAGATTGATTTACTTTATAATAATGACTTGGAGTAACAGAAGTTATACCATAAGAGACTGATTTAATAGCAGAAATTATTTTAGACTATATGTTCTTCATTCTAAAGTTAGAATTATAAAGTGATTCTTTTCTTTAATCCAGTCTCTTGTTTATTTCATTTGAAATGACTCTTTCTACTAACAATTCCGTTCCCTAAGCCAAATCCCACTACTCTATTAGAAATAAACCTGAGTTGAACCAGTCCAAGCTTTGCAAAAAGTCAAGAGGAAGAAAAATTCTCAACCTAGCAGAAGAAATAAATCAAAGATAAGAGACCATGATTATAGACACATAGAATGGTGAAGAAAAGATATATTTAGCATCTATCTGAGATGAGCTCCATTGGCATGTGAGGTAAGATCTGCTGAAGAGAAAAGCAAAGATATCTCAAATCACTCCTGGACCACAGGCTATATGGTTGATGAACTAATAGAAGATACTTTACTGATGTGATATACTATGCCATTTGTTTTTAATCTTGAGAAACCTTACAAGGATTAAATATATTTTCCTTTTCTACCTGCAAATTCAGCAAACCCAAACATACTCCTACTGTCCTTCCCCTATACCTCAGGGGCTAACATTTGTTTCATCTGGAAAAAGTCTCTTCCATAATAAGTATGTTCATCTTTTCAATTTCCATTCAAATGCCATCTTCTCCACGGAATCACTAAAAATAATGCTCTCTCCCTCATGCAAATGTCCACATGCTTTCATGTGTCTCTTGTACCTTCACTAACAGTCATCCTTCATGACAGTTTTCCATAACATCCACAAAACCAAAAGATCTTATGGAGTGTCAGAAGCTTTCTTTTTCCTTTTCACAGCATTTTAGATAACGCTTCAAATACACTGATTTTTTTCCATTTAGAATTGTTTGATTAATGCATAATGAATCATTCAAACCTATGAATAAAATTTGCTACCATACCTGGGATTTTGAGTATCATTCTGGCTCCTACTGCTCAAAAAAATTATACCAAAGCTCAAGAATTTAGTTAAAAGTAATTACACTGATCAAGCTTTTGCCTTCAGATGGAAGAGGAAATTGGTTTTGAAAATCTAAATGAAAATAAAATGAAGGTTATAAAGACAAAACTTCAAAAGATTATGTTAAGTGAATGCAAGTGCTTGAGCAGGCACTTGAATATATTTCCATCGAGTGTTGTTTTGTTATAATGTCAGTAAAAACAAAAACAAAATCCTAGCCCACATTGAACAAAACACTGTTATTCCAAGACCTGCTTTCACTATATGTTCTTTCCTAAAGCTCAAGGTTCCAAGAAGTTGAACTTACTTTCAACACTATGAGATAAACTAACTGTATATAGAGCAAAAAAAAATCTTGAAACTTAAAAAATCAAAATGAATAAAATTTTTGATACATGGTTAGACTTTTCTCCACTACGTTAAAATTTGCACAATGTCTAAGATGACCTAAATGTTCTGCACAGCTTGATTAAAATAGACAGCTTTTCCTGACAATAGGCCCCTGAACAAATTTTTCTCAGAACATTTACTTAAAACCAATAGCAAATCCTTTATCTATGCCCTTAAAATATAAATCTTGCAGCTTTATGCCAGTTTTACCATCCAGGAATGCCTTTCTCAAGGACCTGGGAGCCATCCCTTTGAAAAGCAATCATCAGGGGCCTGTGGCGGAAGGGTTAAGTCTCAGCACTATCAAGAAATCGCCACTGCATTACGAGTTCGATCCCTGGCCAGGGAGCTGACCCACATGGCAAGTCAGTCCTCTCCTGTTTCTCCCACTGCTCCCCTCAGAAATGTATTTCAGTGGATCCTCCTGTTCTGCCCCCCACTGTGTCTCTGGTGAATCCTCTCACCTCCCAAACCTCTAGACTACCCTGCAGTTCAAATATGCATAAATAAATAAATCTTCTAAAAGGAAAAAAATGAAAAGCAACCATCAAGAAAGATAAAACCCCCTCTCTTCAGAGTCCTTTGGAGGGTGGAAGCCGTTCTTTAGCATGTGCCAAAAAGCAAACACAGATGGCTTAATGACATTGGTCCTCAGCCCCTTAACATTCTCCAGTGATTTTCCAGAAGTTAACAACTTCTTGCCTTTGTTTAAAAGGAGGTGAAGTCAATCTCTCTCCACTATTGCAATAGTCTATCAGGTGCAATTTTTTTTGACAAGTGTTACCTAAAAAATTATTAACTTGATTTATGCATGTCAGACTCAGGAAAAAAATGACAAGAAAAACAAAAGATTTTTATAAGCCATTTGGAACTAGTTAATCTTATTAAACATCAATCCATATCCTTTAATAACTTGCCTCTGGATGTCAAAGACAAGATTGAGGAGAAGTGGACAGGCTAAATTCAGAAAAGAATGAATTTATTTAGTCATTTTATTCGTTAATTCCACCAGATATTTTTGGTGACTTCTCAGTACTAGGCACTGAACGCAGACATTTAATATTACCAAGTTGATAATATTCATTCTCTTTCTACATGGACCTCACAATCTAGACTGGGTGACAAAGTGTAAACAGCTGTTACAGCACTATGTACAAATGATCCGCATAGCTTTAATGCAACAGTAATTCCAACCCTATCTCTGACACACCCCTCAACTCTTCATGGACAATGCAACTTGACTTATGACACAACCCAGCCCCCTATCAATAGCGGGAGCATCTTTATGAAGAGAGATGGCAGAATTCACAACCACTAGTCTAGTTACTTTGGTTCTAAATTCCAGAGTGCACATGGAACATACTCCAGAATTGATCATCTATTGGTCCGCAAGACTAAATTGCAGAGTAATTCTCCATCCAGGTGGTCAGACTTCTGAGCCCTGTTCACAGACTACTCAAATGCAAAGGCTTTGCAAGATCCTCTTCTGATATCTAACACTTGTTAATTTAAATGTCTCTTCCACTCCTTACGCTTCAACTTGCATCAATGAATAGCAATTAACCTTATACTTTGAGTAATTTGTATACTATGGTTAGGAACTGATAGTAATAGGTGATATTGTGTTTTCAAGCAGTTAAATAATAGTCTTCCTCAAAATTGCTACTCTATCATCTAATTGTTTCAGGGAATAATATGCCAGAAATTATGAGATTCCCAACTGGTATTAGTCACGTTTACAATAAGATTATGCATCCACTTTAAAAAAGTTGAGTTTGTTGCTTTCTTACTTGTGGAACAATAAGAGACAATCTTGTCTCCTGTCCTTGCTTGCTGCTTTAGTGTGCTTGTTGCCATGGTGACAAATCCATAGCTCCCAGGAGATCTCTGTTTTGAACTCTGAATCTTTTGACCCTCTGAAGCCAGAAATATAGAAAAGTAGAAAAGTAATGTTAAAATCCCTGAAGTGTGCCAATTTATAAAATGCATGTCTGCTACTATGATTCAAACTGTATCATGTAAATCTCTAGTATTTTAAAAGTGAAAAATACAAATAGACTCTTTTTACTTTAATTCTCAAACTATTGTATGATTAAATTTATGAAAAACTCTGTTAAAACCTGACCCTAGGACTCCAGTCATAACAACTTTATAAAAGTCATCATAATTAACTTTTAACATCTGGTATTTGAATTTAAAAGTGTACAGAAACATATGCAAAACAGACTGTAATGAAATTACAGTTAATTTGCACATTAAAATATCTAAAGTAAAATATTAAAGAAAAATAAATACCATCTTAATCATAATGAGTTTACTTACTTTAAATAAAAGAGGGGAGAACTTTTAAGGGTAAAGAATGAATTAAGGTACAAATGAATTGACCAGCTCTCAGCATTTTTCACTTTGTTTTTCTTTCATTTAATTCATAAAATATTTATTGAGCTTCAACAATGTGCTGATATTCTTAGTATGGAACTATAAAATTATGAATTATGCAGATTATCTTTGATATTATTAACCTCTCATTCTACAGGGTTTTCAATGAGAAAAAGCAACACTAAAGAAGTATATACATATATTTTATGCATCTATACATACGTATATGTACATATATAACATTTATATGAAGTTTAAAATATACAGATATTACTATATGTATACACACACATATGAATATATATGCATGTGCTTACATACAGATATGCATGGACATACACAACTATTGATAGTTACAAGTACCAGGAAAGAAAGAAAACAGTAACACGGCAGAGATGACAGTAGGCATATTCAGGAACAAAAAAAGGCAAGCATATCTAGTAAACTGAGTAAGGGGAGAGGGAATAAAGGAAAGTAGAGAGACCAGAGAGCGTACCAAGAGGTTTAGAGCCTTTACAGGGTAATTTCAAGTGCGGATTTTTTGAAAGTTCATTTGAAGTCACTGAAGGACTTGAAGCAGGGGTGTGTAAACACAATTAGATTTGCATCTCTGAAAGTTGCTGCTGGAAATTTTATTATTTACAGCTATGATTGGGCTGTATCTGTGGACATGATAAGCCATTTAATTTTGTAGAATTTTTCATGATTTGGACATTAAAATGAACAAGATCATCATATGCAATCCCAGTGATTGCTAGAAACAAATGTACATCTAGACACAACATTACTGTGAATTCTCTTACTGTTTGTCTGTCCTGAGCTTTGACTGGTGTGAGGCTCTTATGACAGTGCTGAGTCGAATGATACCACTAATAGTAGTAATATTCACTGTGAACTTGCCTTTCTTTAGATCTAATATTGAATACATAATATATTACATTTGCTCCTTACAAGAACTGCATACAATGCCCGTTTAACAGATAACAGTCTTAGAATAGTTAAGAGACCTTTCTGACTCATTTAGAAAATAAATTAGGGGTAGATTCCAACTCTATACAATTCCATAAAACAAACTCTTAGCTATTGTACTTTGCTGCCTTGAAATGTTATCTGCACCCAAATTATTTTTTTTATTGAAGGGTTCAATCTTTTCCACTAAGTAGATGTGAATACAAATATTTGAGTAGAATTTGAGTAATATATTACCATAGAGTACTAATAGAATATTAGAGTAGAAAACGTATCTAAAAATCCATTATTACTACTATATTTTCTTTTTCAAAGATGTAGGATTGAAACAAAATTTCAAAGGAAACACTACTATTTAATCTTTTAAGTTTTGATGAAGATCATAGTTGGAATTTACAGTGACTCACTGAAATGTTTTTAAAAAGCGGCCAGCAAGATAACAAATCCACTATATCAATGATATTTCAACTAATAGGACAAAGTAAACTATTTTACTGTACAGTTTTCTGTCTTGATTTGTATATACCAAACTCTTAATTATCAGTGAATAATTCATATTTTATTCACTCTCTAAATTCTAACAAGTTAAATTTTTAAATTAATATATATCTCCTTTGTAATTTAATTCATATGGTGTGACTTTCTCCCCAGAAACAGTGGGAAGGAGTAATACCAAAAATAATTAGGTTTTCCCCTTTAAAAAAACAGTGCTGGCTGTTCAGTATGAGCCTTAAGGGTTCTTTTGAGAATGCAGGCAGCATATCATAGTGATAAGTCCATTTTTACAGATTTATTTTTGCTAAGAATTTTATAAATGTCTTTTAACTACTCCTGCTTTCTATCTAGCAACAATCTTGTAATATTCACTGACATTCAATGTTTTAAAAAATAAATAAATAATCTTTTATTATTTCCATATTCATGTCTCCCTCTTGGCTCTCTATCAGTCAACACTCATGTCAGTGCAACTTGACATCACCCACCCACATTGCTTTGGGGAAAAAATATGATTAAAAAAAAAGTCAAAAGACTATTCAGGCTCCTGATTCTCATTAAATTCTTTCTGATGATTCCTCTAGTATCAGTGTAGTAAGTTTAACATTTGGGAAAGGTGACAATGAACTGTTGCCACTCTCATTTTATGATGAGGGGAAGCAGCTGTCAAAAAACAGAAGTGGAATTCACGTTAAACTGTAGCATTTGGGCTAAAGAGAGAAAGACACAATTCCAGAGCCTCTTTCTTTCACTAGGCAACTATGAAAGGACAGCCTGCCAATCACTCCTCAGTGACTCACTATCCAGTGACTCATTATCCTGTGCCTTAGCTCAAACTTTATTCAAGCAATGTTAATGTGCTAAGCACCCAGAGGATGGTGTAGCTCCTCCTGGCATCAGACATTCTAGGAGGAGAGATAACTTGAAACGAATACCACAGCATGGGGCTGAATGCAAGAACATGAAGACAAATACAGAGTTTCCATTAAATTTGAGAATGAGGAGTTCACTTTATCTTAGAGGGTTAGATAAGATTTTGATGGAGACAAAACACCCATCCCTTCAGCAAATGCAGGATTTTGACCCTTTGCTTAGAGAGGGAGGGCTGTAGGAGAAAAGATTAGAGGCAGAATAGAGGGCAAGGGCAAAGGAAATTTAGTGTAGTAAAAAGAACATGAGTCTGGAAGTCTGATACAAGCACAAGTGTGAGTCTTTCTCCTTGCTAATAATCACATGAGCCTCAATCTTCGCATCTGTATGATGAAGGTTCACCTAGATCACTTTCAAGTTTGCTTTAAATTCTAAACTTTTGTAATTTCTAAAGCATAGAGCACATTTGGAGAACAGCAAGCAGCACAGTTTAGCTGAAGACTATTTGACATACACGATAGTGAGACATGAGCTTTGAAAAACTGATTAGGGCTTATAAGGTATGTTGAATGCTGGCCTAGATGTGTGTGCCATGCACAGCAGTCCATGGAGATCCCGTGAAGGTATCCTGAACCCCCCAAGAGTTGTTTCAGAGGAATCAGATGACAGCTGCCGGGTAGAAAGGAGCCAGGAGGGATAATTAGAGTAAAATTTAAGTGACAACAATAGATTCAAGTTATGCATATTAGTGTGAACCAGTGATAGAGTGGTATATAGCTGAAAGACTAAGAATGTTGTATTAGCCAAGAAAAGCTTAATTTACTGAGTCATTTGGAGATACACCCCAAGGAAAAGAAGCTTTTGTCCTGCTCTTCAGCAGAGGGCAGGGGTATTTATCCAGAGTCACAAGGATGTCGAAGGGGACAGAGACAGGGTCAGCTCGTCCCCACTCACAACACAAGCTTCTGGAGGTTTTGGCTGATGCCAGCTTTCTTTCACAGCACCAGCTGGTCAGCCCTCTGATGTTATCTTCCTAGCAAGGCTCTTTTCCCTCAAAATGTAAGAAAACAAAGTTTGTTAACCCTAGAGGGTGAATAATGGAAATGAGAGAGCTTATTGGTGGGACAGAAAGAAACAGACACTTCAGTTGCAGCACTCAGCCTATTTTAAAAATACTAGAATCAAAGAAGCAGGTAGCCCATGTCTAAGCAAAGTAAAGGGTGTCGGAGTCAGGACAATATAATATGGCGCCGGTGTCCCTGTTGGGCTACTGTGAAGGATGGGAGGGTCTGCATCTGAACTCGGTGATGAGGGCTGGTCCTCTCGAAATACAGACCTCAAAGCATGATTTCTTCCTGACATGATCTCATTACAGACTTCTCTGGCACACAGTTTGTAATCATTTTATATTCAAAGCATTTTTAATTTACATGGTTTCTGGCTATCTCTTCCAATTATCTTTGGGTTTTCATTGCTAATAGCTAGTTAGTATCTGACAGCAAATCAGTTTTCCTGTCTTCCTTTTTGGTTCATTTCATAGATGTTGTGATTCAAAATCAGATTTTCTTAAAATCTTCTTTATCTTGACTTGTTTCATTTCTCTGCCTATCTGAAGAAAGTTTTGTTAACTAAAAATCAGGGATTCTCATCTTAGTATGAATGATATTGGAGGCCAGGTAATTTGCTATAGGGAGTTCTATTGTGCATTGTAGGCTGTTCTCCAGCAACCCCGGCAGCTACCCACAGACATAACTCACAGTTCCCTCAGTTGTGATGACCATCATCCCCAGATACTGTCAAATGTCCATTGGGAGGCAAAATTGTCCCCAGTCTGAAACTGGTGCATACAAATTCCAATACTACTTTGGGGATTAATTCTACAGATCATTCACCAAAACAGTGGGCAATATGGAATTTTATAGAATTTCTTGTCTTACCCACTGGTGGAAGCTAAAATAGAAAAATTTGAGAGGAAGGCATCATAAGAACTTATTATTTGTACATAATTTTTGTCAAATATACTTCAATAATGCTAGAATTCTTTGTCATGGTGAAATCCTGTATACTTAAGAATTCAGAAGAACACTCAATTTAAAAGATTAGCAATATATTTGTTTCACAAATGAGCTACATATAACCATTCGAACAATTTTCCAAACCATGTCACTTGTGTGATAGCACAAACATCAAACATCAAAAAATTTCAAGAAAAATTCTAGCATTATTGAGGTATAACTGACAAAAATTATATACAAATATGATATACATAATGATTGGATATATGGATAATTGTGAAATGATTGTCACAATCAAGCTAGTTAGCACTTCATGTAGTTACCACTTTTAATACATGTGGTGAGAATATTTAAAATCACAATCAGCAAATTTCAAATATACATGTTATTATAGTCACCTATTAAATCCAAGAATTTATTTACCTTATAATTAAGTGTTCCCTTTGACAACACCTCCCCATGTCTCCACCCTCCAGCCCCAGCAACTATCATTCTGCTCTGTTTCTATGAAAAAAACCTCAAATATTTTTAACGCTGTAACCAATAATCATTTTATATGGCCCTTGTGTGAATATTTCATTGAAAATAATGGTGATTGGTTATGGATCATAAACAGGTTGTTGAAAAGTACTCAATCTGAGTCAATGCAAATAAAAGCATCTTTTCTTCTTAATTGTCCTTTGCTAATAAATCTTCATCAAGTCCTGTTTCCATGTGGTAAGTTTAGTGTAACAAAACTTGAATATATTATATTTGCATAATTAAGTAAAATTGCGATGACTGATTGATTTCTAATGTACCACCATAGCTGAGTGCTCTCAGGCACAGAGGAAGAAGGTTGTTAGACAGTGATGGCCTGTTACTCTGCTGAACCAATTATAGAACAAGTAATTACAAAAGTATATTTGTAAAATATTGACTTGTTGGAATGGGACTGAGCAAGTGCCTTTTGGGCTTTGGTTCTATGTGACCATCAGACCAAATAGCCACTTGACCAAGTAGGTAAAGAACACATCTTCCAAATTTAAAAAACAAAATTGTAATATATTTCCTTATGAAATCGAGTGTGCTTAAGGGAATAAAGAATAGGTGTTAACTAGACTAATGGAAAATAATATATTGATAGTTCTTCCACCTTTTTTGATATTCAAGTTCAGGAGTTGGAGAGAAAATCATGCAGCAAGTCTGCAAATGATATCATTCTGTTTTACTTAGTATCTTTTCCAGCAGACCTTGGTCATTTAAAGTCATTTAAAATCATTTAAAGTCATCATTTCCAAGAACCTATCGAAGACATTAACTTACATTTCAATTGCTTTAACGATTCCCTAAGAAAGGGAAATCTCATTTTGATGATATTGACATAATGCTATATGGATCTTAAGTGATTTATTTTGCAAATTAGTAGGTTGTTATGTATTAGGTGATTATTATGTTCTATTTGCATGCATCAGAAAAAAATATCTGCAAAATTCAAATATTCTAAGACCCTCTGTTTTATTGTCAGCACTCTAACAATCTGCAGGCCAGGGGGGGGAATGCTGTAGCCAGACAAGTCAATAAGCAGCCAATCTACTTAGTAAACTTTATAAAGATAACCTACTTAACTGATCTTTGCATCTGACTTTCCTTATCCCTTGAGCAGTTTCATCATCATCTAGGCAGATAGTTATTGATATTACATTAAAGACAAGAAAATTGAACCTATAAACATATCAAAATAAATTAAAACTTTCCAATACTTTTAAGGATGAGAAACACTGAGAAGAGGGAGTTAGAATACCACAGAGATTAATTTAACAAAAGCATCATATATAAACCTTTAAAACATCTAGGGACTACTAATAACTACAGAAAATTCAAGCAAATGTAACTTTCATGTGTTACTGCTTTTTTATGTGGGACTACACATTCTTCCTGTAAGCAAGTCTTCCTGTTTAAGTATGCAATTCTTTCAATGTAGTATTAGGTTTAAAGAATAAATGCTACAAGTTTTAAAAAAAATAAAATGTTAATGTTCTCTAACAGTTAAAACATGAGTCCAAAATTCACTATATTTAATTTCCTATCTAGACTACTCTGTTTCCAGATTTGACTACTCTAGATACCACGTGGTTCTGTATCTGTGGAATGCTACTGTATCTTGTCTTTTATGCCTGACTTACTTGACCAAACATAATGTCCTAAAGATTCATCCATGTTGTCCCAGGTGTCAGAATGCTTCCTTTTTAAGGTTAATAACACTTCATTGTATGTATGTAGCACATTTTCTTTATGTACCACATTTTCACTCATCTATGAATATTTCAGTTTTTTTTTACTTCTTGGCTATTGTGAATACTAAAATAAAAATAGGTGTGCAAAATATCTCTTCAAGATCTTGGTTTGAATTCTGTTGGATATGTATTTAGAAATAAGATTTCTAGATGATATTGTAATTCTATTTTAATTTTTTTGAGAAACCTCCATACATTTTTCCATTATCACTTTACCAATTTCTGCTCCACCAACAGAGCACAGGGTTCTACATCAGGTCATCATTTCTTGCTATCTTCTGTTCTTTTTATAGTAACAATCCTAGCAGACAGACTTTCAAATGAATAACAAAAAGGGGGAAGATTTGGTTCAACTGATGTCTGTTTACCACAGATTAATAAGAACCAAATGTATCGGGCCTCCCTGGTGGTGCAAGGGGTTAATTGCAGCACTATGAAGCTGTCACAGCCATTGAGCAGGAGTCTGATTCCCAGCTAGGGAGCTGACCCAAATCATGCAGCAGACTTCTGTCTCACCTGCTGCTCCCCTCAGCAGTGTATTTCAGTCAGTCTGCCTGTTCTGCTCCCCACTCCGTCTCTGGTGAATTCTCTCACTCCCCACACCTCTGGTCTATACTCCAGTTCTTATATGCATAAATAAATAAATCTTAAAAAAAAAAAGAACCTAATGTATAGTGGTTACTAAAATGTTGCTTTAATTTTATGGTGCATGATAGAATTATAGTATCCAAATCATGGTAGAGAAGATTTTCACTCTACTCTGAATGGCTTAGATCACATTAGAGCTTTACTTTCAATTCTGAGGACTCTTTGCTAAGTCACAAATTAGACTACATTCTCATAAATTCTATCAAGATGACAGAGAAGGAATCTTTGATTAAGAGAAGTAAGAGAACAACTAGGAACTCTATTTGGCATAAGAAAGGTCATAGGGATATATAACAATTATTTCAAGTATATAGAGATATCAAACAGCAAACTACATGGCCTGGTTGCTCCAAAAATCAAATTAAGGCTAAAATATGGAAGAACCTAAGAATCTTCTGTCATGCATAACAGCAATGGGCTCATTTGGCATGCCAGTCATCTCTTTCAGTTGATGGTACAGGAGAAAATCAGTGACAGTTCTTGAGCATTTATAAAAGAAAATTACAATATTATGAACTCTAAACTACTTTTACTCAATATACCATGATTACATTTTTAAATAATGGAATAAAATTGTTCTGAATTTTATAAAACTAACCTTTTTCCAAGTTCCACCAAAGAGCACATGTGTGCACACACCCACATACACAGAGCAATTTTTTTAAATCTCCTAGTAACCAGTATCAGTTCCTCTCCTCTCCAAATCTCTTCCCCACTCATGTTAAATAATTATATAAAACATTACCAGAATGAAAAATAGGAAAGATAAAAGTCAACACTAATATCCATTAACATTTCTCACATTCTCAGCTTTTAAGTTTTGATTATTTTTGTCACTTTCAAGATGTTTTCACTCAACTTATCTTTTATAAAATGCATTTTTCAAATGTCGCTGACACACAGCATATTGCAATTAAAGGCAACTACTAAGAATGGCTGTTGCCTCTCTCTGATAAATGCTTTGTGCATAGGCTTGGGCTTTTGTAAACCAAAACATTATCTTCATTTACTCTGCATAAAATAAAGACATAAGTAATGTCTGATTTATTACTGTAAAATCTCTTCAAAATGTTGGGTCAACAACTCCCCACTTATGAGGAATTTATACATTTGAAAATGTTTATCTTTTAGAATGATTAGAATGAATGTGTATGTGAAGCTAATGATTCAAAAAGAAGGAGGAAAGCATCTATTCTGTTCTTGATACAGAAGAGAAAATTAGGTATAAACTTTTAGATACCTCTCCCTACTTCCTTACTAATGACTTTCACCCAACACCGACCACTGTTTCAACAAATCAAAAAGTCAAGCACCTTAAGATTCATTCCTATTTCCTTTGTGTTGTCCAGAGAAGAGGACCACTATTTCCTTACAATATAGCCACATAAATCTATTAATATTAACCTTCTCCCTTTGTGTATGGTAAGGAATTCAATTTCACAGATGATATGTTTGAGTCAAGTGATTTGAGTCACTATCTCTGGCTCACTTCTCAAAATAGCACTCTAAGTTCATCACAACCTAACAAACTTTTAATGAGAAACCTCTATTTTTTATATTACCATTAAGAATAAAAAAACCACAACCTACACTTCTCCCATTAAGTTACTTCTATGGATTTGAATAAAAGCAAGGCATAGGTCCATATGAATTTCCACATTGAAATTATGATCTTCCAAGACCTTTAGCCTTGTTGTTTTTTTCTACTACAATTTTAGAAATCACGTTCTTATTTCTGGTTTGTAATCTTTGTTTTTATAATTCTAGCACATGGAGCTTCAAGAAGAGACAAAAGCCAGACCACTTAAAGTTGCAAAAGACAACGAGACCAATGGACCACCATGAAAATCTTACAAAGGAATATCAGGGCAGCCAAAGAACAGAAGTAAAAATATCTAATTAGGCAACTCAAAATTTATTAGGAAAGTAAAGTCAACAGGCATCCAAGGTAATATGTTTTTAGTCTTTAAAAACCTGATATTCTGGGCCTCCCTGATGGTGGAGGGGTCATAGCCTCAGAGCTCTCAAGCTGTGACTAGCCACTGTGGTAGATCAATCCCAGCCAGGGAACTAATCCACATGGTGCAACACACCGCTCTCGTCTCACCCGCTGCTCCCCTCAGCAGTGTATTCCAGTAGATCCACTTGTTCTGCTCCCTACTCTGTCTCTGCTAAATCCTCTCACTGCCCTCCTCCTGCCCACCCCCAACACACACCTCTGGCCTATACTCCAGTTCTTGTATGCATAAATCAGTAAGTCTTTAAAAAACAAAAACTTCATGTTCTTAAAAAGAATTTTGCTATCCGAGTCTTTCATCTGATATATTCACCTTCTAGGTCCTATCAACTAGGTTCAAAATATCTCAGATTTTCTTAGGAATCCTCTCTGTCCAGGAGTTTGTGAAAAATGTAAAGTAAAAAACAAGTACTTTTAATCATAATTTGTTGATAATTAAGAATGAATTTCTTGGGGCCTCTCTGGTTGCACAGCGGGTTGAGCACTGCACTGTGAACAATCTGTGGCACAGCAGTGTGAGCGCCATCCCAGGCCAGGGAGGGGACCCACATGGCACAGCAGGCCTCTCCTGTCTTGCCCACTGCTGCCCTCGGCAGTGTGTTTCAGTCACTCTGCCTGTTCTGGTCCCCGCTCTGTCTCTGGTGGATCCTCTCACCACCCACACCTCTGGCGTGTACCCCAGTTCTTGTAGGCATAAATAAATCTTTTTTAAAAAAGGAATCAATCTCTTACAAAGAAATATTATTCAGCCATAAAAAGGAATGGAATACTGATACATGCTAAAATATGGGTAAACATCAAAAATACTCTAAATGAAAGATGTCAGGCACAAAAGATCACCTATTGTAAGATTCTATTTATATGAAACCTCCAGAATAATGGATACAGAAAGTAGATGCCAATGGTGAGGGTGGGTGGTTGAGAAGATGGGTGGCTGAGAAGAGGGTGGGTGGCTGGGAGTAGTTGTTTAATGAGTAGAGGGCTTCATTGTGAGGTACTGAAAATGTTTTCAAATTTGATAGAGGCAATAATCGTACAATACTATGACTGTATTAAATGCTCCTGAATTTAACACAACTTTATATAATGTGAACTTCATCTCAATTTTAAAAAAGAAAGATTTGGTGGGTGGTATCTTCTTAAATTGTAGTAATATTTCACTTTAAAAAAATCTAAAATAATTTGTAATCAATTTTCCTTATTCATACATTTCATATTTGTGAATTCATCTGTTTGCAAAAATTTATTTTCACCCCCAAAATAAAAACTCAGGGTATTGTTTATTCATGGACATGCACATAATAGCAAAACATTTGTTACCTTATTCACATATTTGTAGTTAATAGAACAAAGTTTCAGCTTTTACACTGTAAACAAGTCTTTCCCTCAACTTATTTATTTTCATGGTTTTGCCTTTTGTGCAAATTAGCTATATAGGTGGCTTCCAAGTATAGTAATGGAATATTCTCTATTGTTCCTGGGGGGGGGGGGGACTTTGATGGGCCTCATGGAGAAAAAAACCTCTGTCCAACAAGCTTCACTGAGGCATGGGTTATAAAATTGTTGATCATAAGTTCAATGTTTATGAATCAATAAATTATATTAGAGGATATGAAGAAAAGGGAACCCAGTGCTTTATCAGTGAGACTATAAACTGGTGTAGCTACTATGGAAAACAGCATAAAGTTTCCTCAAAAAATTAAAAATATAAATATCACATGATAGAAGAAATTCTCTTCTGGGCATATATGTGGAGAAAACACTATATGGTCTTGACTTTTTGCACCTGCATATTTGTGGCAGCCGTATCACTTACAATAGCCAAGACCTGGGACTAGCCTAAGTATCCAAAATAGATGAAGAAAATGCGAGATGTGTGTGTGCCTGTCTGTGTATGTATATATGCACATGTGCACACACAACAGAACATTTAGAGCCATAAAAAGAAGAAAATTCTGCCATTTGCAACAATTTATACCAACATCAAGGACATTATGCCAAGTGAAATCAGTCAAACAGAGAGACAAGGACTACATGATCTCATTTGTATGTAGAATCAATAAAAGGTCTGACTCAAAGAAACAAACAGATTGATGATTCCTAGGGACTGGAAAGTGGGGGAATGTGGACATTTCAGCCAAAGGATATCTTTCAGTTGTGAGATGAGTAAGTGCTGAGGATCTAATGTATAGCAAGGTGATTATATCTAGAAATACTGCATTTTGCTAAAAGAGTATCTTAAATGTTGTCGCCACACACACATACAATATGTGAGCGGTGAATGTGTTAACAAATCTTGTACTGGTAATAATTTCACAATAAATACATCTATTAAATCATCATGTTGTACATCTTAAATTTACACAATATTTATCAACTGTATTTCAATAGAGTTGAAAAAAAACACTTAAAATACAAACACCAGATGATTTCATGCATGTGTGGAATACAGAGAAACGAAACAAAGGAACAGATAAAACAGAAACAGATCCTAGAAATCTGACCAGAGAATTAAGGGGAGTAAAGAAGAAGGGGGCACAGCAGACTATGGAGGACTGTCGGTGCCTTGGTGTGGGTGTGGGTTGATGACATCTGAAAGGTGGGACTCAGTACCTCAGAATTACATACAACGTTAAAAACCAACATTACCTCTAAAAAAAAACTACAAAAAAATATTTTTTAATAAATATAAAATAAAAAGGTATTGATCAATTGATAAAAATGTGGAAAAGGCTCACAGACACCTAAATCTGTATCTTCCCTAAGAGGTATGGCTGGGTATTCACTACATTCTGTGTTTGAGCTGATTTTACAGAACATACACCAAGAATAATGAGAATCAATTGTATATAAAAACAAAGATTTAGATGTCAGCAAATATTGATATATAGTAGAGGCAAAATACAACTTTACTGTTAATAAAAATTTACAACATACTTAAGGTCCTGTTTTTAAAAAAAAACATGGTATGACATTTTAGTAAGAAGCAAGTCATAATTTGATTTATTGTCTATAATCATAGAACATGAGTATAAATAAATACACTAGATGCAAATATTTCATGTTCCTTTTAAGTATTAAAAGGAACATGAAACCACAAAAGAATGAAGGAATTCTAACATATACTTCTATGTTACTTCTTGCTTTATAGTGTAAAATATCACTATTATAGCAAGAAGTAAAAATGTATCTGTGAAGACTTTATAGCACTCTTCAATCTCAGAAGCTAAAAATCACATCTTCAAAGTCATTTAATCATTATTTGCAAAACTTCATATTCCAGTGCCTCTTCTTGAATCCCATCAGCTCCTTGCATTGCTGTTTTAGAAATTGAGGCATATCTATTTAGAAAGTAAATCCAGTTCAATACCAAAAAGGGTATTATTGTCTATACATTTCTGAAATAATTTCGCCCTGTCTCATGTGTTATACAATCCCACACTTTTAACTAACAGTTGTGGATTCCTTTTTCTTTCCATCAATGCCACTTAATCTTCTGAAGTCTATAGCCAACACAAATTTCACAACTTCATCTCAGTCTTTTAAATAACTTTATAATGATGCCTAAAATTTGCAACTTACTTTCTGTCTTCTAGATTCAGAATGAAATGAGTTTTCAGTGACCCAGTTTTTTACAAGTTCAGTTCAATGAACCTCAAAGGGAACTGGGTTCAAGATCAGCAATTTCTTGCTACATTTGTTTATTCCATATACATATACAAACACACACATGTATATGTATATATATAGAAATATATCCATATATATGTGCATATGTACATATATTTTTTTTCTTCCTATAATTTAAAGAAGGAAGAAAAGTGGGAAGGTGGGAGGGAGGAAGGGAATGAAGGAAGGTAGGACAATGTACTGGTGTTTTATGCCCAGTTTTAAATGGTGAATTAAAAATGTCAAAGTTCTTTGATATGCGTTTATTTTTTTTTCTTTTCTGCCCTCTTTATAATTTTTGCAGGGAGATCATGTTTGACACATCACATTTTTTTTCCCAAGCTCTTCATATATCTCATTTCTACAGTGATTATTTCCTTGTCTTTTCATGAATCCTATTATTTTGTTGTTGTGAACTTGATGTTTTGGCAGTTTCTCTATGGTTTCCAGGCAATGAGTGATGGTCATGTTAGATTTAAATCTATAAGATGGGAAAATAATGAAATCTCTCTACTTCAAATCATCTGTGCAACCTGTCATTCCTAATTTTTCATAGCTAATTATAACTAATTATTGTCATGTTAAAATCTTTTTTTCATTTTGCCTGTTGAGCTCCAACACTAGAGGGTAGCATTCCTATATGTGAATAGTTCTCATCTCAGCTGAACATTACATCCATAATAGTGCAAGCGCATTCTTAAATAAGTTTGGAGAAGAGGGAGTTGTCACTGACAATGTACTAATATGTATAAAGTTAGGACATAACTAAATACCCTCTTAAGATTGTAGTAGGAATAAAATGTAATGTTGATTGAGATGTTTTAAATTCATATATAATACACAAATGAAAGCTATTTCCATGGTTTTAAGAGAGATTGTTTTATATTTGGCCAGTATCTGTCCTAAAAATCATGCCCACTGTTCATCTGTCTGGTTTCCCCTTTATGCCACAGCTGGGGGGCTCACCAAGGTCAGTTCTCAAGATCAATTTAACCAGAATTTCTTGGTCTGGATTCACACACTGGTTTTTGTAACAGTGCCACAGACCATCAGTATGCATGGTGACAACTGATTTGAAAATCACTTGTTAGGACCTTCTGGGACAATTTTAGGCAACAGCAGTCACAGCAGAAACCCTGGTCTTCTGTGTGAGTTTACTTAGAATGTGTCAAGAGTTCAATTTTAAATATTTTAAAGAAAAATACAGAGATTGCCTATGGCTTTACATAGTCTGACATTATGAAAACACCACCTGGTCCCATAACTTTTCTTTGTTTGGAAATTGATATTTGTGAAAAACAACAAAGTAGGACCTCTGCCTTCAATATCTTTATTATCTTCTGATCTACTTGACATATATATATATCTTGAATTCTACTTTGATCTACATCTTATTTTACATCTTTATCAATATCTTGCATACCTACACTATTCCTTTTAAACATGTTATATTATTTTGCTTTATGTGTTGTTTGCAAAGCTGTGATTTGCTAGATAATGGCATCTTCAAACAAGCTTTAAACTAAGATTCTAGAAGCTTAGGTTTGTGTCATTCCTTATGTGATTTTGATTATAAATGGTCTCACTTTAGGAAAGTAATTTAACCCTTCTAGAATGTGGTCTCTTATCTTCAAAATGGGGGTGATAGTACCATGAGTCTCACAGAGAAGTTATGAGGACTAAACAGAATAGTTTACTTGAAAGCAGTTTGTAACTGTAGAGTTCTAGGCAAATGACAGAAGGATACACACGCCGTAGGTGTATAAGCCAGGGCGAGAGACGAGGCCATCAGACTCCCACAGCATGGGCATTACTCCAGGGTTATCGCTGCAAAACAGTATGCCAAAGTAGACTTTGGGAAGCAATGATATTGCTCTTTGTTATACAGTAAATGGTTCCTTCAACAGTATCTAAAAGAAAAGGAAAATACTTGGGGGAGTAGTCATATTTTATTCTTATATGTATTTGTCTCTCCATTAATTAGTCTTTCAATCACTTTCCAAAGCCCAAACAAGCTAGAGGCATGGCTACTGTATCAGCAGTGATTAGTTGGACAGAGAAAATGAAAAAATTAAAATATGTCACCATGACAATCAGTGAATGTATTTAATATTCATCTGCATTTCTTACAGCATATATTTGTGTTTTTTTAAAGAGCCCTAGAAATGTTCCTGAAGTGATATTCTGAATTATGAATTCTACTTCCTTCTGAAACCATTTTTCACTTAGTTTTCTGTAAGCGCTTTTATTTTACAAATGAAAATTATACAGGAAATAGAAAAATGATTTTGTTATACAATTAAGCACAGCAGAAATATAAAACATAAAAGTGGAAAGTACCTCTCCTCTTGTGCATGCCAGGATATTGCTTTCCTATAGTAGAATGATGGGTTTATTTTATCATCACTGTTAATAAGTTCATGTATATTCTCCTAGGACTTTTCCCGGATATGAAATCACACATACACTAGCCTTTTATAATGCACTCACATTTATATGTGTATATTCTCTATTATATTTCCTTTCTTAATGTCTATAGAGTACCTTTCCAAAACTGGAATTGATAAGGACAAAGTCATATGTGTATGTAGTTTTATTTTTTTTAAAAAAATTAACATATTACTTTTCAAAAATGCAAAACCACAATTACGTTAATGTATGAGAGTAAGGAGAACTGTGAGGGCTGGAGTAGGATAATGAAAGCTAAAGAGAGACAGAAAAGCAAGAACTTTTTCAGTTCTGTATATAGAGGTCCCTTGAAGCCACACACACCTGGCTTTCTGCATTTATGTGAACAAATAACATCTCTAATTTTCCTTGAGCGAATCCAAATATAATTTTTGCACTTGCAGCTGAAATGTTTTAATTAGAAAAAGTCTACAAGGATGTGATGTTAAGGCTGTGGCTATAGGAAACCACAAGTGATCAGAAAGTTTTCCTCATTTTTGCCCCAGATTCATTTTCTTAGGATTTTCCTTGAAGTTAGGTAAAGATACTCCTTCACCATTGCATTGCTTCCCAACATGAAAGTTGCCTTCTCTCTTTTTAAACAAGTGGTTATCAACTTTTTAAAAAGATTGTTTAAACATCTGCAATAGTGTCTTCAACTTCTCCTTCTGGCTCAGTACTGTTGGAAGTAATCTGTGTGACAATCCCAGAAAGATGGTGTGAGTCAGAACACTGCTGTTTTGATGTGAGCAATTACATCTCAAAGCAGTGAAGCTGGCTGCTGATTTGAGAATTCCTTCTAGAATTCTCTTCTAAGTACACACCTTAGTTAACAGTTTGCCACAAAATGCCATCTTGCACTTATAATTTTCACAAGGATTATATATGTGACTTCTCAGAAAAAGTCTTTCTTTTTCTGGGTATCAAAGTCAATTACATTTTGGATCTGACCAAAGGATCAAATCACTAATACATCATTTTATCCTCCAAAATAGTCCCAATTGTTTTCCCATTGTTTCCATGCCCTTCTACCAAATCTTTCTCCCTTTTTCCAGTGATTCTTCAATCCTCAACCACTCTAGTTGACAAAAGGCTTGAGTATCACTTTGAAGTATTTCTGTCATGATAAATGTCACTAAATATATTTTCTCAAAACAGTGACCTTCAAAAGGAATGAACCTCATAGATCCATTATGTGTCATTCTCAACAGTGAACAATGACATTTGCCTAACAACATAAACTTTAATGACAGATTTATTCTGTCATCACAAGCACAAATTGACAATTGACACAGCTGTGAGTAGGAGACAATCAAAAATAGCCATTGAAGAAAATAATCATAAAGGCTATCCCTATAACAATTATGACTCTGAAAATTTATTCAAATAAGTTTAGTGGTTACTCACTTGTGTATATTTGGCATGCTTTCAAAATACTTAATTTCTTCAACACTTGGTATATGACATTCAAAAACTGTACTGCTACAATGTTCATTTTTCGTAATTTAAGATTATGCAACAGAAACTTGGGAAAATTTGCTGAACTTATTACAGGTCTAATGATGCACTCACTATCTTTGCTTCATTCTAAAACATAGGTGAGTTTTTGGTTTTTTTTTTTTTTTGACTATTCAAGGTCTTTTGTAGTTCCATAGGAATTTTGTGAATTTTTTCTATTTCTATGAAAAACACCTTTGGAATTTTGGTAGGGATTGCTAAGAGAATAGATCTTAATTGCTCACATCTCACACACATACAAACACATGGTCATTATGTGAAATGAAAGTTGTGCAAATTAACTTGATTGTGGTAATCATTTCATAGTGAATAAATCAAGTAAATCATCACATACATCTTTTGAAAAAACCATGTCGTACAACCTAAATATATGCAATTTTAATTTGCCAATCATACCTCAGTAAACTTGTGGGAAAAATAAAACCTAAGTAAGACTCTATCATCCATCTCTCCTAATGCCAAAACATTTTAGGGCAAATAATTGAATTAAATACTTAAAAAAATACTTTAAAAAAAAAGTGGCCAAGTGTGGGTTATTTTCCTGAATACCATCTGTGCCTGGCTTTGGCGTCACATAGATTTATGATTGGTTTAATCGTAACTAAGATAGCCATAAATGAAATTAATGTCAGGTACCTCTGCCAGCATAGCGCAGGGCTAAGAAGATGAAAACTGCAGAATTGCAGAAAGGATGCTTCAACGTGTTTTTGTTCAGTCAATATATTTTGGTTGAGGAAGAAATATGGAATGATGTAGAAATGCATGCACACACACACACACATAGCAATCTGCCAAACAACTGTGGTTACACTTTATTTAAGAATACAAAATCTTTGTGGTGAAAGAGAACACTGTAAGTATGACACTTCCTTTTTATATTAAATCAGAATATTATTAATCTTTATGACAGCTAGTTAAATTTCAGGTAAGAAAATAGCACAGTAACCCATTAGGCAGTTCTGCCTTTTAAAAATTTCTGAAACAAGAATTTTTTCTGAAAGCTTAAAATAATACTAAAACTTCTCAAATTTTACATGGCGTGGAAAAGTATTAAAAAATTAAATCAGGTCATAAATATTTCGCAAAGTGGAATATGTGTATGACCTAATACCACAAAGACCAAGACTGTGATTTAACTCCATTGATTACAGGCTCCAGGCAAATATAATGACCTCAAAAAGCTAGGAAATCCCAGGGTTCCTTACAAATAATCTATAAGTCACTGTGTTTAATTTCCAGCTACAGAAAATGAAGACAAAAAATGACCTCAACAAATTAACAATTCTAAAATGAAACATTCTTCAGCATTGTAATAAGTTTTATGAATGATATATTATCCAAGGCACCACAGATAATGAATGACTAAGTGGTAAAATTTGAAATAAAACATGACAGGAAAATGTAGAATCTCAAACCAATTGAAAGGGTCTATATTTATCAACAGTTACTTAGCTAACTCCAGAATTTCTAACAACACATCCAAAATGTAAAAAAAAAGTATTATAAAAATATTTTTCTACTTCAATGTATTGTACATAAAACATCATATTTTATTTAACAAATTTATGGGTAATCATTTTATGAGACTACTCATACACATACTACATGAATATATATACCTTCATGTGAGAACTTTGGTGGCTGCTCATCTTGTTGATACATAACATATATAAATGTAGGCACATGACATGTATCAATAATAACCTTTACAGTAAACAGCACAATATAATGTGCCAATGAATGTGTATTTGATATTTCCCATGCCTGTATTGTAAGCCAATGAGAACCAGGCTAAGCAGATTCTACTCAGAACTCCAGCCAAAATTAAGTCTCTCTCAGCCAAGACTGCTCTACCACTTTATCCAGTGTTGAGTACATTCTGCAAACAGTGGTGTTTACTCAGCTGTGACCTCTTCCTGTCATTTACTTTGAGTTCTGGCAAACACACTATTGCTTATCAAGAATATGCAAGCAGTAATGTTGGATCTTCCTCAAAACATAGAGAAATACATCAGGCTGGATGTGAAAGTGAAGGTAAAGACTGAGATGATTTGGGATTAGTGAATCCTCTGAAAGGATGAGGATGGTCATAAAATCAGTGCAACCTGAGACAAATGACCAAATATTCCACTGAACATATCTGGGTGAAAACAGGACGGAGGGTGTAAAGAGAAAGGAATAATAGTTGCTAAGGTATGAAGCAAGAATACATATCCATAGAGACTGGCCTTCAAAGTCTGGCACTTCCGTCTGAATTTATGTTTCTTCATATCCCAGGTCATCACACAGACTACCTGTATAATGAGGTCCACTCCAAAATTGTGCAATTGAAATAACAATGATCATCCTTAAAAAGAAGTCAGCACTTAAAACGTATGTATTAGCAAATACCATCAATATATTTTAAGCAACAGAAACAATTTGCAGAAAAATAGTATGGTATGATCTCATGTTTTTTTAAAACCTTGGAAATACATAGTCATGTCTATATTTTCTTCTATATACATATATCTATATGCCATGAAAAAGTTCTAGAAGGATAATGATACATTTTCATGCTGCTTAAGTATAGGTAAGAAAATGAATGGAGGTGAGGTAAAGAAATAAAATAACAAGGTATTTTTAGTTTATATATAAATGTTGCTGGCATTTAACAAGTCTGTACTTAATATAGATGTAGAAGAAAAATAATGATTCCTATTTTGATCTGTTACCTTGTAGAACTAATCTTATCACTATTTCACTTTAATAATTACCTATCATTATCCTAATTTTGGAATAAAATTCAAGAGTGATACAATAGCAATTACTGTTCTATGTAACTGACAACATATAGCAAATGGTCCAGTTGTTCAGAATATCCAGGCTACATTATTGCTATGCCTGTGGCATAGATTCAGCTCTTCCACCTGAGACCTACCCTTCCAACTGAATTTCTGAAGAACATGAAAACACTCGTGAAAAAAACAAGAAAAATGCACTTTCATATTTTTGTTTGACTTTTACTAGAAAGTAAAAGTCACATTATTAATATATTGCCAAGTTTTTTATAGCATTATATCATCCTATGTAATATTACCTAGTAAAGAAAATCTTCTGTTAGCCTCTAAGAAATTAAATTATTTTCTTCCAAACTTGAGCTTAGAGAAACATTTTATATTTGCTTCTCCTTTTTTGTTACAATGTTGTGACATGGGCAAATGCAATTTCTTTTGTTTCAAAAAGAGAAAATATGTCCTAAAATACAGTATGTGTTCGGTGGCAATCCCAGATGTCAACAACTGTAAAATTATATCGCCTCTTCAAGTGAACATCTTTATCCAAGAAAATTTATTTATTTCCCCAGTCATAAGGAAACTAACAGTAACATATTTCCTCAGTCCAAAAACATAAAAAAAATCACTGATTAGCAAGTTATTTTATTTAATGCATTAAAATTTACTTTCCCAGATTTGATAATGACTTCCTATCGCTAAGACAACATTAGAGAATAATAAACTAAAAATATTCAGAGCTTTGAGGTCTTTCACCAAACATCATCATAATCATCATCATCATCATCATCATCATCTCACTTCCTCTTCCCTACAAACCACCACATCACTCTTCAGAGGTTAAGAACTATAACCAGGCGACTTAAAGTTAGCAAACTGGGGTTCCTTAAAAACATTGCATTCAGAACCTATTTTCTCAGTATTGTTTCTCCTGGTGGCATTCATGCATTTAAAAAAAAAAGATTTCAAGTTTTGGGTTAAAGTATACACTGCCTATTAGTTGCACCACATTATGCATTATAAAAGTTGGGTCTCAATTTCTTATGTTAGATGGAAACAATAATTGTGACTACTTCATTCAAAAGTTAAAAGGATTAAATATGCCAATATAGCTGAAGAAGTTAGACTGGTATCTGCTACCTCATAAACATGCAATAAATGTTTAATTGTTGTTGCTCTTTGTTATTGTTACCAACATAGAGCTCAAGATCAAATATCTTTGCTTGTCAGTTTCCTCTCTTTACTTGCATAGGCCTAGTAGAAAGCATTGGATTAGAAAGAAATCTCAACCTACTAAAAGGGAAAAATTTGTTCTCCACAGAACCCAGAACTACATCCTAAAATGTCAGATGGATTGGATTGCTTTAATCAAGTATTTATTGCTTAGATAGTATACCTCTCTAAATTCAGCATTATTTAGGGTGTGGGGGGAGAAATCTCTATCTAATATTCCTAACACACTCCTTTTTAGGCCCTTATAACTCCAAATTGGAGGAGAAAAATGAGAATTTTCAAAGTGCTATTTTCCTGTCTCATTTCTAATCACTGAACTATATTTTAAATAGTTTTTATTTTCTCAATGGGAAAAATGTGTTCGTTTGGCAGGATCCTTCCCTGACTAATCTAAGGCTTTCTTTCTTTCCATTTGGGTTTTTTTGATCTTTTGACATAACTTGGTTTCTCAACACCTATTCTTTTTACTCCAAGTTATTCAAAGTCAATTATTTGTCTTAATTTTTCCTCATCTCAGAGGGCTATGTAAAGAAAAACTGTAATTTGATAGATGGTTGCTCCCCTCCTCATTAAAATCTGCATACTAAGAAGACATTTATTGCACATAAATGCTCCTGAATTGCTATTTGTAAACAACTGGCTAATCTGAATGTATTATATATTGTAGTATTTAAGATGATTTCTGCTTGTCTTTTTAAAAAAGACACTATTTTGTAAGCAGTGCCATTTATGATCTCCATCTGATGACAGAATAAAGTGAAATAAAGAATTCTCTCCAATCTATATTATCATTACTTGGGCAATTCTTCAAACAGCTGATTGGGAGACCAGGATAGCCATCC
This sequence comes from Galemys pyrenaicus, assembly GCA_019455555.1. NCBI lineage: Eukaryota > Metazoa > Chordata > Mammalia > Eulipotyphla > Talpidae > Galemys > Galemys pyrenaicus. The sequence continues at coordinate 5,159,053 of JAGFMF010011611.1, forward strand.
AGCGAGAGTCTATACAAATAACATCAACAAAAAATGTCACTTTGAAAGATGAAAAAAAAGGAAGGGTGAAGCCATACTCTTTTGTGTCTTAATGTCTAAAAGTATTCAAACAATTCATACTAGGTATATTTTATTTTCCTTTGATAAAATCAAATATACTAAAGTTTTAATTAAAAACTAGTCCTCCAAAATTATATCAGTATATAAAGTAGAAAAGATTGAACACAGGAAAAGATAAAAAGCACTCTATGCAATATGTATTTGATTAGCTTCTTCAAATTTCAGTATTTTTATTTCTTTCTATCTAGCATCAGGCTAATAGATATCCTGAAAGATACAACTTAGTAGATTGCTGAAGCTACTAAAATTTAGTAAGATGACACAGACAATTAACAAAAAGCATTAGGAAAATTTACTACTAAGAACAAAAGTCTTATGTTCTAACCACATCATAAAACACATTAGAATGAATTTCATATCTATAAAAATCATAAAAAAGTGATATCTGGATTGCACAAAACTTTTAAATCCCAAACTCATTCAACCAAATGCAAATTATCAAATTTTCTACAATTTTTGCAAAGCCAACATAAAAATATCAAATGGGAAATATAGTTACACAATGATGACAATGAATTAATATATTTTAAACTTACAAATCAAAATTTTAGGTTCAAAAAATATTAAGCAAAGGACATCAATTAATAATAAAATTAAAGTTCTACATCTCTATGATATATGTATAATGTAAATTTAGTATTTATCTACATATACTTATCCTAAAAATATAAACTCACTAACAAGGGAATCTATTTTAAAACCAGATGTCACCCATACAACTCAACAAAAAAATCAGACTAACCAAAGTACGGGCAAAGAATTTGAATAGACACCTTGCCAAATATATAAAGATGGCTAACAGGCATGTGAAAAATTGCTCAACTTCACTTAGTATTAGGAAAATGCAAGTCTAATCTATAAGAAAATATAACATCACACGAATTGCTATGTCAAAAACCTAGGAACAGTATGTGCTGGCAATTGTGTGGCAGAAAGGGAATTCTTGGTCACGTTAGGTGGGTATGTAAATTGGTGTTGTCCCTATGGAAAATGGTATGGATATTCCTTAAAAATCTAAAAATGAAAATGCCTAGGATTCAGCCAGACCTCTCCGAGGCATTTATCCAAATATGTAAACATGCCTGTGCCTTATGTTCATAGTATCATTATTCACAATAGCCGAGTCACCGGATCAACCTAAATGCCCATGGACAGAGGCCTGAATAAAGAAGTCATATACTCCATGGAGTACTATGGAGCTATTTATAAAAGATAAAATCTTGCACTTTGTGACAATAGGAATGGAATTTGAAGCTACTATGCTAAGCAAAATAAGTAAAAACTGAAAGATAACTATTGGTTTGAAATTATTTTTTAAAGACTGTGTTTTCATTGTGTTTGGGTTGCAGTAATGACAAAGGAAGAGTAACATCAGTTGCAGTCCTTTATATTACAGCCCAAAGAAACATACTGAACCACAGAACTACAAAGGGAAGCAAACTAATAAACACCAAGTAGAACATATAATCCTCAGACTGAACCCAGGAATCCCTGATAAGAATAACTGCCTGTTCTCAAAGAGGATTTGCATTCTAGTTGAGGTCATTTGCTGTGTTAGAAAAAAAATTAAATCAAGAGTCAGATTTTCATGCCACTGCTACAACCTGTGTTGATTTTTGGTTCCCCCTGCACACATGGAAGATAAACTCTCCCTTGCTTAAAAAGAAGCCAATTCTCTTGAAATCTCCTCTAGCTATTTTATGGTTTTATTTCAATATCTGAACTCCTTTAAAAAATTGATTAAGCTAGAACATCCAAAATGCACTGCTATTAAGAGCCTCCCAATAAGGTGAAATGATGTCTTTATAAGCCAATGCATATTTTATGGGTGATACTGTGTACTGTTTTTTTTAACTAATATTAATTTAATGAGCACGTCTGTGTGTTACAGATTGGTTAATACATTTTTTATTTCATATAGTTTGGGTCAGGCCCCTAAGTAATTGGCCTCTAGACAATTTCACATGAAATGTGTTTTTTTATGAAGGTCTAGATAATGTGTGCTATTAAACAGTCTGCTTGTGAAAGAAAATTTCTAGTCTGATATCTGTGTCAGATGATGTACCCTGGAGGGTTGCCATCTGGTTCATGTATTTTTAATAATTTCAAGACTGGGTTGCTATAGTTCAGGTCTATAGTGTTCTTTGTTTTATTTGGTTGGGAATAAAATGAGTCACTGTAACACCAGAACTGGCAACTCCACAAGACTGAAATGGGTGTAGGGTGAAGACACCAATTTATTTATAATGGGAGCATGTTGTTAAAAACAACATTTACATCACAAAAGCAAGTTCAATTGGAAATCAACACAAAGGAGCAACCCTTTGTTTTTAAGTTTTGACTACTTGGGAGATTTTCCAAGACTGGGAAAGCTTTGATTGAAAAAATATTCATTTTTAAATATTTAAATTTTATTTAATATTTTAAAAAAGGGGAGACTTTGACAGGCTGAAAATAATATTCAAGTTACTCCTTAGAAACTATGCGAGAGCATATAAACCTTCTAAGTTAGCCTGTCAGACACACTGGAAGCTACTTTATCTGGTAGATCTCTGGAACCACACCTCACTAAAGGATATGAAAGAACATCCAGGTTGCAGAACAATGCTGCCCACAAAGTGATTCACCCCCAGAGAGAGAGAAATATAAAAAGTATCCATGATCTTTTCACTTGTTTCTGGGTAGCAGTATCAAACTTTTGTTTATATTTAAATGTCCTCCTTTCCCATATCTTTTCTTAACTCAGTATACTTGATAGGAACAAATTGTACTCTGTGCTAAAACAGTGTGAAATTAGAAAAAAAATTATATATGCTGAAAATCTTAAGCACCTTTTAATTTAACCTATTATCAATTTAAAAATTTTAATTGTACTTAAGAGTCTTAAATATCATTTTTAGTATATTTTAGTATGTTTATTGTAGTGATATATTCTCATTTCTTCATGGAAAACATAGAATGTTGTTAAAGAAGAAATGTGACAACGTTTTTTTTAAGATTTATTTATTTATGCATACAAGCACTGGGGTACAGGCCAGAGGTGTGGGGTTGGTGAGAGAATCCACCAGACAGAGCAGGATGCAGAACAGGCAGATTGACAGAAACACACTGCTGAGGGGAGCAGCCAGCGGGGCAGAGGTCTGCTGCGCCATGTGGGTCCCCTCCCTGGCTTGCCGCAGGGATCGAACTCATGCTGCAGTGGCTGCGTTTTGCTTCAGTGTGTTGCTTAACCCACTGCGCCACCAGGGCGGGACCATTTCTAAGTTCTTTTCTCAGAAAAATCTCTTCATGATTGATGTTAATAGTCTTCACATTATTATAAACATTATGTATATATTATAAACATATGCACATAATCAAAATGACAATATATGTTGGGTAAAATTATTTTTGTTTGTTAACTAGCTATTCTTTAGTTTGTCTTTTTTTAAGAGTTTATTTATTTATGATACAAGAGTTGGGGTAGAGGCCAGAAGTGGGGGGTGGGGGTGAAAGGATTCACCAGAGACAGAATGGGGATCAGGAAAGGCAGAGCGACTGAAATACACTGCTGAGGGGAGCATCCAGCGAGGCAGGAGAGGTTTGCTGCACCATGTGGGTCCTTTCCCTGGCTCAAGATTGAACTCCCGTTGCAGTGGCTGCAGAAGCCCCACAGTGCAACACTCATAACTTCTCATTGGTGTATTATCTTTCAGTCCTGTGTTGTTACATATTTGTGTTGCTTTTAATTTTTCACTTTTACTAGCCTCATAATTTTATAAAAATACCTACTCAATGGATTCTTATAGTAAACCCTAACAAGGAGAACTGATAAGCCCAACTCTTGGTTATTTTCCATTTAAGATTCTAGCAGTTCATACTCTGACTAGCAATATAAATCTCACCCTTGTCTTATCAGCAATAAGCATGCTATTATTTTTGAAAAATATGTTACTTTGGTGCTTCAAATTGATGTGCCTTGGTATAACTTTGATTAATGGATTCCCATATGCCTATTCATGTGTATCTATTTTCTATAAATTTTTGTTCATTCCCTTTTCTCAGTTTTCAGAAAATGTCCTTTTTAAAATTTGTCTTTTCTTTATCTGTGAATATCCATCTTTTTATCCACTGCTTTAAGGTGAAAAAACTAAAACCTATGTCAGTGATGTTGAGAGAATCCAAAAGAAGGGCATGGAAAGATTTCATGTCACCTCTTTGCTTGGCCCCTAGGGGGTTTCTTTGCAGTTCAGAACTGAGGGTCTATTTAAAGTGAGATCAGGAGAAGGAAGCTAAACGGAACTCAGAAGAAGAATCATATTTTAGATGCTTTTTAAAATTACATTCTTTAATTTTCAGATAAGGAAAGTGGAGCATATAAATGTTGTATATCACAGCAAGACCAAGACTAAAGACCGGGAGGGAAATAGGGAGTGGTTTTCATGAAAACACTCTTGATGATCTTCTTGATGCTTCTGTAAACCTAAAGCTCCTCTAAAATATAAAGTCTATTTGGGCTTCCCTGGTGACCTAGGGGTTAAGTCTCCGCTCTGTCACCGCCATAACCTGAGTTTGATCCCCAACTGGGTAGCTGACCCACATGGCACAGATCTCTCCGGTCTCCTTCATTGTTCCCCGAAGCAGTGTATTTTAGTACATTCACCTGTTCTGCTCCCCACCCTGTCTTAATACCCCAGTTTTTATATGTATAAATAAAAACAAATCTTAAAGAAAAATGTATCATTTAATTTAAAAAATATATAAAAGATTTAATCCCTGGTCATCAGACCCCAGATTGACATTTGGAAAAAGGAAACCTAGATTTCTTTGACACTGTGCCCCAGGTCTGCCTCAGTCAGAGCCAGAGCAATCATTGGCTGGGGGTGGGGAGAAAGCCATGTTGAGTTCAAGAGATGGGAAATATTGACAAGATGCCATTTTTTTCCTCTCTACTTTTCTTTGGGTAAAGACATATAAAGGTGTGGGCCTCCCTGGTGGCACAAGGGGTTGAGTGCTGCACTGTGGGATTTCCACGGACACTGCAGCACAAGTTCAATCCCCAGTCAGAGTGACCCACATGGCGAGCAGACCTCTCCTGTCTCGTCCGCTGCTCCCCTCAGCAGTGTACTTAGAGGATCTTCCTGTTCGCTCCCCACTCTGTCTCTGGTGAATCCTCTCACCCCTTGGGCTGTATGCCAGCTCTTGTATGCATAAATAAATATTTCTTTTAAAAAACAGACTATTAGAGTATAAAGTGAAACACTAAGAGATTTGGCTAATTTTGCCATAGGGCTTGAGTTGGCCTTAAATAAGGCAATTCACTGCCCTGGAAAACAGCAAGACAAAAACTGATGTGGGCAGGACTCTGCCTAAACAGGTAGTGGTGATACAAAGCTGATTAACAAGATTTTGGTAAAAATCTAATGATCTTTTAATTATAATGCACTGATATTTAAAAGGGAGTACTTAATAGCAAAAAGATAAATTATGGTAATTGAATCAAGGGTACAACCAGAAAATTTTTGTAATAGGAACCTAGTTCTTGAACATTCCTGTCTTTGATTGATCCAACTAATGTTTCCAAATCTATACGTTTATATTTCTCGTTGCACAAAGTTAGTTACTAGGTTATGTATTTCAATTCCAATTGCTTGAATCACCCGGTGTATGGAAGAACTCTGAGCAGGTAATAGGGAATATCAGAGTTAAAATAATTATTAGACTACATTTGCCTGTATCCAGGAGAAGAAAGCAATAGCCAAATAGTCATATCTCTGTGCCATCACCAATATTCAGAGAAAGGTACAACAAAGACGGTGCTAATTAACCTCAAAGAGTGAGACCAATTTGTTTCTCTGCTTTATAGTTGCTATTATCTTAAGCAAACACCTCATGCCTGGTCCTGTTTGAGGCAATCTTACAGAAAAACAAACTATTTTGAAGCTGCCATCTCATGAATATAGGAGTTCATTTTTAATTTCCTTTAAAAAACATCAAATTTCTTACAGATGATTTCAGTTATTTCCCTTTGTAGATTTAAATCAAAATCTTCCTTTAACATGTGAAACATATGAAACAGAAAAGGTTGGATTTGATCCTTCATAGTTTACAGTGAGTTTGAGTGATGGGAACAATCAGCATTAGATGTAACTACAGTAGCTACTCCCTTCTTCCCAATAGTTACCTATTGTTACCAGTAGTTACCTTACAAAGCGTTAACTACTGCTGTTAAATGCAATAAAAATACAATCTCAAAATAAGAGTTACATCGCCCAAGAACAGCAATTTATCAATGAAATAGAAATATAATCCTGAAATAACTTTCACATTTCTCAAGCAAAAAGTAATTTAAACTTTTTAAAACATGCAATTTATTAACAGCTCCTATAATCATAGCAATTCTCACATTAGTCTAGAACACATGCTCCTATCTTTGTAGTCTGGCAGTTCATTGAACCAATCTTTTTTTGCTGTTGCTATTTAGATCTTGATTTTAACGCTCATATATCCTAAAAGGACATAAGTGAAAAAACTGAGTTTTATTCTTTCAAGTATCTTCATATTCAACTCATGTCTCGTTTTTGAAGTAAAATCCATCCATATATTACTATTTCCGCACACACACTACAATTTTCAAGGCATATGTCAGACCCATAGAAGAAAATAATTCATTATCTTGCTGGTAAAAATAGCTCCTGAATCCATTCAGCCAGATCCGCTCATCTAAGTTTCAGATGCACTTTTCTAATGTTTTGGTAGACACCTGCACTAATACCTGATGTCCTCATTTTTATTGAAGGGCTACCAACCACTTTTAACTAGAAAATGCTTTTGGATTTCATTCTCCCTTTTCCTATTATACCACATATAATAAATCACCAGGTCCTTTTCCATATTATTTTCCTCCTTATTTCCTTCTTACTACAAGGAATCACCACCCAACCACCCAATCAGGAGGCCAGTCCACACCCTCTAGAACACAAAAAGCACATAACATATTCACGCACGAAACCTGGCAGGCAGCATGAAACACTGAAGACCCCAAGTTGTCTCAGAGTGGCTATCATCAACCACTCTTGGACCCAGGACCCTGCCACCTTCCCAGTCCGTGGGAGGAGCAGCTGCAGAGCCCCCGCTGTTACTGTCCCTCTTTCTTTTTCTTTCATATTTAGCAATGGAAGTCTGCAGTGGCGAGGGCCTTTCTCAACACCAGAGGTGCCTCTTGAGGAATTCCTTAAAATTTGTGAGAACATAGCTTCCTCTCACCACTAATCTCCACCCAGAACAAAGGCATTTGAAAGAGCGCACAGGAGAAGGTCCTGAGAGGGAGCCCGCCTCGTGATTGCTGATGAAAAGTTCTGTGGGCCACACCAGGCCTGCAGATCATGTGAAATGCATCCACACTGGCCATGAAAAGAACCAGAGTTACACAGATGGGCACTAGGAGAAAGCACTGATGCTTTCAAAGACTGGTGCTGTGAGTAAGTAAGAGGGGCCTGAGACACCTCATAGTAACAGAATAAGAAAGCACCCAACAAGTCATGATATGGAAGTATATCACATGGGCACACCGACTCTGAGGACCCAAGCGATGAAGTGAACTGCGCGGATCCATGTCTGATGTGCGGAGCTAAGAAGTGAAGTGTGGCACACAGACCCATATGCCCCACTGCCAGGGCACTGTCTCCTCAGGCCAACCCAACAACTACTTCACCAGGGGAACATGCAGCAGCTACAGGCATCATCCTGAAAGCTGTCTGAGCATCACCATAAATTCACTCTCTAGTTCAAGGAAAGCAGGGAAGAATCAGAAGCTTTCATCCCAAACCGACCCAGTCTTTTGACTTGCAGTGACTGCAGAGGCAAATGCGCTTTCTGACTTCTGCTAAAGGAGGGATCTTTTTAGGGAAAACTTTGTATATCAAAGTCTAAGTAACAGCCTGTACGTATATATGGAAGTGAAGTATATAGTCCCATTCCCCACCCACCAACTTTAATCCAGTCCCCACTAGTCCTCTGAAACCAATACATGTTCTGAGCTGAGCAGTAAACACTTTCTGCATTGCGCTGGATTCACTAAGAGGTCCAAAGGAAATGTGCCCATATGTGCATGCTTTGCCCTCAATGAAAAACAGATCCAACGGTAACAAGAATAATTATGCTTCTAAAAATTTCTGGAGGAAATGTATCTGTTTCCAAGCTAGATGAGCTAGGAACATTATTCTTACAATGATGTTGCCATTCTTGCTTCATTATCTGACAGCCTCATGATATTCTAGACTTGTAAAAGGTAGGGTCCACTTTAGACAGAGTGCATAGTCCAGAAAGGGTCAGGTCGTGTTTGATGTCAATGAAACAGGCAGGAAGCAGGGCCTTCCACAACAGCAAAAAAAAATTTCTTAACCTTTCTCACTAATCTGCGAGTTAAAGGACACAGATTTCCAAAGAACAACACAGGTACTAGAGCTAATGAGGTAGAGAACTTGCAAGGGTTCCCTGCACCCATGGGATGAGACCAGGTCTGGTAATCTAGAGTAGAGGTTAGCAAATGATGGCCTCAGGCCAAAATGGCCTTGGTCTGTTTTACTAACACCATCTGTGGAGCACCGTCTGCGAACCTCCATATTGTCTGACTGCTTTCAAGCGACAGCTGCAGAGGGAGAAATTGCAATGTAGATGGCATAGCCCATATTTATATGCTAGACCTTTACAGAAAATGTTAGCCAATCTTTGATGTATGAAGCAAGATGCAGGATGGATAATCAAGAATATTCATAACATCCGCAATGATCATATCCTTTCTACTCTTGATTTTTTGGTAATCAGAAGGAAAACTATTCTATCAATTCTGTAAAGCTGTAGTAGTGTAAGATCCTCTGTCTAACTTTGCAGCACAAGTTAAAGGAAAAGAGGTACCCCCAGCGGGGGTATCCTAACCGGGAGCGCTAACAATCCCCAGGGGCTGCAGACAGTGTGAGCATCTCTCAGAGCAGCGCTTCCATGAGTTTCCTCCAGTGCCAATCTCAAGAGGCAGTGTTTCTTTTTACTTTTTTCCCACAACAATGATGTGTTTACCTGTTTGTTTTCTCTTCTTTCACTTTATTCCGCATTACTGGGATAGAGTTAACATACAATAATATTCACTCATTCTATATGAACATCTTAAAAGTATGTAAGAAGCACTTATACCACCACTGGAATCACACTGCACATTTCCATCACCCTGAAAAGTCCACTCCTCTTCCTCTGTAGTCAATCCCTTCCTCTACTCCCTGCCCCTGGAAACCAGGGATCTACTTTCTGTCATTGCAGTTTTGCTTTTTTCTATTTTTTTTATATTAATGGAGTCATAAGATATAGAGTCTTTCTTTTAAAAAGGGTTTAGACTTAAAGTGTACAACATAGTGACAATATATGTTATATAGCTATTACTTAATTACTACAGCGTGAAAGTAAATTAAGCCAGGTACAGAAAGAAAGCACCATGTGATCTCACTTATATACAGAATCAAAAGTTAAAAACATACAAGCAGAGAGCAGATGGTGACTATGGTTACTGAGAGCAGGGAAAGAAGAGGAGAATGGAGAGGTGTCCATCAGAGGGTACAAAGCTACAAATAAATAAGTATAATAGTCTATACAGAGAATGATGACTATAGTCAATAATAGTGTATTAAATTTTTGAAATCTGCTGAAAAGGAGATTTTAGGTGTTCTCATCACACATAAAAATGCTAACTATGTGATGGTATATTAATTAGTTTAATGTAGTAATGATTTCACTGTGTAAATGATAGTGTTTCTTATTCTGCCTATATGTTTATTATTTATATTTCTTACCTACTTATGGAAAATAATTTTTAAACATTAACAATAAGACATACATAAAAACATGATGTTTTTTAAAGATTTTATTTATGCTATTTATGCATACAAGAGCTAAGGTACAGGCCAGAGGTAGGGATGGGTGGATGAGAGGGTTCACCAGAGACAGAGCAGGGAGCAGAACAGGCAGATGGGCTGAAATACACTGCTGAGGGGAGCAGCGGGTGAGGTAGGGGAGGTCTGCTGCACCATGTGTGTCTTTTCCCTGGTCAGGCATCGAACTCATGCCTCAGTGGCTGCTGAAGCTGGACAGTGCAGCACTCAACCCTTTGCACTACCAGAGAGGCCTAAAACATGATCATTTTTAAAGAAGACTGCAGAGAGATTTTTTAAAAGAAGATTGTAGAAGAGATTCAAAATTGGAAAACAGTTTTTCACTAAGAATCATATTCCTAGTTGCCTACATGTTTAGAACAAGTTCAATTTTCAAACCACTGTTGCTGTGATTATATTAACATAATCAGAGAACAGCCTGCCAGCTGACAGTAGTATTTACAATGCTAGATTCTGTGGTAAAATATGAACGGCCATAGTGTGTGTTCAGTGGGGCGAACGCTTGTTCTCATTATTTCCTACAAACATTCATTGAACTTTCCCACTCGAGAACTTACATTTAAGGAAACGCATCCATAGCACAAGGCAAGCTCTCTGAAATTTTCTCAGTATATCTGGTGGGCCTTTCTGGCACAGTAGAAGTTTTTCAAATGTATGTAAGATAGAGCTATTTCAAGGTGACAGTATCCTTATTTTGTCAACATCAAAGAACTCAATGTTTTTTCTACTCTCTGCTACTATGTTTTTGACTTTTCTAGATTTCGCATATAAGTGAGATTATGTAGCGTTTTTCTTTCTGTGCCTGGCTTATTTCAGCATGCTGTCTTAGTAGTTTTTTTTTTTTTTTAACAGATATGATATATAACATATCACGTTATAACCTTAAGTACACATAACTATTTAAAAAGGCTAATAGCGTATGATTTCATTAATATCTTTGCCTTTTTAAAATGAGCTTAGAGAGTAGAGCAAATATGGGCAATCAAAACAATAGGAAAATGATAGATATTTGTTACAGGAAATTGCTTCTATTTTTTGAGAGGCGTAGTAGAGAGAAAAAGAGGCCCCATGGGGAAAGCAAAGGAAGTTTGCATTTGCTAAAGGAACTAAAAATAGCTGATGCAATAATAGAAGAAGAGTAATGAATCTATCACTATAGTCAAGGAAGAAGGAGCTTCTGCAGTCTCCTGCAAACAGGGAGAGACTGAAGACTTCTTCCAGTCAAGACCCCACCATTCCTCCAACTACTGGTCAGAGTTTCATTACTGACATACCAAAGTGAGGTGGTTCCAAGTGATCATTTTCTCTAAAAATTTGCTTATTCATCTTTATCCATTCACACATCCTCTTCTGCCCAGATGCTCTGGCCTGTTCAGAGTGGCTGGGCACCTGCTTCACTCGCAGGTGTAAACTGGATGATGTAATTCCTCAAAGCATTCAGTTGACATTTAATCATTTTAAAGGAATATTTATATTTCATTTTTTAAAAGCTAATCAAAATCAAGTCCTTTTGTTCTGGAAGCAGAACCCATATGGATGTGTTACACTATAGTTTTCAAATACATCAAGCTTTTCAGAGAAGGGAAAACAAAGAGAGTCAGAGTTAAGAGCTCATCCATTAACTTGAGTGTCCTGAGTTTTTCAGAGAGGGGATAGAAAATAGTGGTCAATAGAATCTTTGAAAGAAATGAAGAAAGAGGCATGAATGCCACTAAAATAGTAAAAGCTGATTACTTGTTTAGATAAAAGGAAAGAACTCCAAAGTAGATTTTACTGTCTTTCTTACTGTTATAATTCATACTAAGTTTTCTGTTCAAAGCTTCCTACTTTGCAGAACTAAATACATTTGAAGGAGTTAGTTTTGTTGTAAAATTAGTCACTATGTAATTACTGAAAATAACTGTAAAGGAATCTCTGAAAATCTTTAAAACTTCTTCCATGCTGAGGAAATGCTTATTTTCTCTGGGGTATCATTTTTTTCAAATGGCTTTCAGGCTTGCAAGATTTTTGTGGAGATTTTCATAAACATGGCAAGGTTTCAATTGGTTTTCTGAAATTCTATAATTTTCTAGAAGATCTATTTCTGATTTATTCTTTTATATTTTCCTGCCTCCAAATTACTTTTTCATCCAAATAACATCTCTCTGCAGTTTTCCCCCAGTGTCAGTGATGAGTGAAGGATTTGTAATGTTTTACTGAATAGTTTTCAGTCAACATAGTGTCTGAAAAATAATCTGTGCTCAGTTAAAAACAAACAAAAATGAATGCACGTTGAGTGTTTGTCCATTCGGAGGATCCATCACGGACCTTTGAGGACACAAGGAATATGAAATGCAGCTTCCATTTCTAGATCAGGTCAGGAAAGTAGAAAATACTATAAAAGTGGTATGGGAACTTACTATAGAAATCAGAATAGGAATAACAGTCCCTGATGGAGGTTTCAGAGAAGTGCTTCTCATAACGGAGACCTATGAACTTGAAGTAGAAAGGTGCTTAGAACTTGACTGTTTAAAGAGATAGGACAAGGCCATAACAGGTTGAAGGGACATCTAAAAGCAGAAGCAGAGAGATGTGAAGTGCATAGTCAGGCACTTCAGTTCACACATGTAGATAAAGAGTTATAATAAATGCTGCTGAGAATGAAAGGAATAACACAAAAGACAAGAAAGAAAAATATCAACCCAATTTCAATTTCATAGGCTTCCTTCCCATAATTAGACTGTGTGGGGCTCCTAATTAACCCAAGACCTGATTATGTAAACACAAGTAAATTTAAATTTCTGCTTTGCATTTTCTCACAGTTTAGGGGTAAAGCCCAACCCATTATTCAATGAAGTTAAAAATAATTCACCCTTGAAGGATAAAAAGTATTTAACAAGTAAGACATACTTACTACTAAACACCCTACTGAATCGAAGAAATGGACTCTTGAGACATAAACAAAGAGCTATTGTACATTTGCAGGCAGTAAATGAGATCTTGCATTGATGTCTTGACACACTTCACCCAACTGGACTATTAAGTATGAAACCATTTTAATTTTGCTTTATTAGTTCTTGCTTTATAAATAGGGCATTAAAATTTCATTTGCTCAACAAATATTCATTGAGTCAAGCAGAGACACACAATATTCTCTGCTGTGTGAACATGCTGGACTTTTCTCCCATAGATTTTTTGCCGCCTGGCATCTCAGTCCTCTCTATTTTCACCTTTCAGACCTCTATCTACCCACAAAGGTCTATCTACTCTAAATCTTCAGTTTTCTCAAACCATAAAATACAGAGACAGAAAACACGGCAAAGCATGCTACAACATTAGCTTTGGGGGCAGTGAACAACAATGGCAAGAAAACAAAAGCAAAAATAAACAGATGGACAAATGGCACTTCATCCAATTGAAAAGCTTCCTTGATGAAAGAAGCTATATTGAAATGAATAAACACCCTCCTGAATGGAAGAAAATATTTGCACATCCTATCTCCAAAAAGGAGCTAATATCCAAAATCTAAAAGAATTAAAACTCAACAAGAAAATTAATAACCCAGTCAGGAAATGGGCAAAAGAGCTAAATAGACACTTTTCCAAGAAGATATATAAAGGGCTGATAAACACATGAAAAAATGGTCACTTCTCATCAGGAAACACTAATTAAAGCATAATGAGGATTACTGGGACCTTGGTGATGGGTATGTTGTGGTAACATACATCTGATAAGGTATGAGCCTGTACCCCTAAATCATATAATGCTGTATACCAATGTTACCTCAATTTAAAAATAATACAATGAAAAAGTCATCATTTCAATGAAACCTTGCTGCTATCTAAAAATCACCCTGCTTCTTTTAAGTACCAATACAATTCCTTTGTTCTTCCTTGTTATACTTTACATAATTATGTTTTCACCAAAAATTTTTAAGACAAAAAATTGGTTAGTGTTTTTGTCCTATATAAGACTAGAACAATGGTTTGTGCCACCAACTTTTGCTGAAATGAGTTGATAAGATTGTTCCAAGCACAAACCAAATACATTTGCAGGTTAATTCTACCCCATTCCTATCTCTACAAATGTGTGCCTCCTATTTGTGTACATACAGATCCTGGCATGCATTTATTGACATAAAAAAGACAAGATTCATCTTCCATAGTTCCTGAGTAGAGACACTAGAGAAATGGAACCTTGGACATCATGCTAAAAGAACAGTAATACTTTGATTCCAATTGTATGACACTATAGGAAGAACAAAACCAAGTAAGAGGCTCTGGGTTTTGTGGCTGAAGTTTTACTGCAAAGGGATACTGCATTCTAAGGTCTATAATTTATTCTAGACCCTGACTCTAAAGTAGTTAGGTGACTTCATAAATTTACCAAAATTGTACTTTATTTTTGAAATATGTATCACAGAACATAAATTCAACAAATTAGTTTTAAATATATATGCTAAGAAATTTCTTCAACTTTAAGCCAGATCCCCTGGAAACCCAATATTTTTATGTTACACAGATTTGACAAACTGATGAAGAAATTATAACTTTCAAGAAGATGATATTGGTAACATTTATATTATGTAGCATCAACCAAGTTATAAATATTTGACTGAAGCTGGAGCTCTTATATACCATTTGTCCATGTTGCATAAAACCTATACTAAGACTTGACAGAAACTTCAGGATGACATAAAGGGAGATAGCGGGAAAAGACAGCCACCAGGCTATTAGGCACATATGGGAAATGAAGTGCAAGATAAAAAGAGTGGGACTGAGAATATTTATCTATCAAGAAACTTTTAACTCATCAGAAAAAAGTGGGAAGATAGCAGAGCAGGGGAAAAGGCCAGTGACCAGGAAACCAGAAAATTGATCACTAGAATTTAAATCACCCTGAAATTGACTTCAATTCTGCATTCCTGATAATGAAAGACACACTTGAGGAAGTGCACGAACAGGACAGTTAAACAGTGGGACAATTATAAAATTGACACACAGGAAATTACTTCAGGACATTAGAAATGAAAATATGTGAGCTCTGGTGCTCCAAGCCATAAAGGTCAAATATTATGCAAGAATATTCTAATATTAGTCTCCAGCTAAATTCTATTTTCAAATCTCATTACCAAAGAACTCCATGGTACATCCAGTTTTTGTTGTCCAGAATTTCATTATAATGAATAGTCTATTACCAGCCAACAGATCCTAGAAAGCAAAGGCCTCTCTAGTTTACCCAGGAGTTGCTGTGAAAGAAAAAATAGAAAAAATCCTCAAAATCAGTTATTTCAAAGTTTAAAGAGCTAGTACGTGGGCACCTCACCCATTCTTTGACACAAATCCGTGTGTGTGTGTATGCTCGTGTATTTTCTGTGTGTGATGGAGGATTAGATGGGTTTTTCTGAGCAAGGAATTCAGTTGGACAAGTCTAGAATTTAAATCAATGGTTAAAATCAGTTTCTTGTTTTACTGCTAAGGAGGTCCTTCTTGCTCCATCTCTTTGTCCACACCCCATTTCATTCTGTAACCTTCTCTAGAACTCTTTATTACCAAAACACCATCACTATAAAGACCTAATTATTATAAACAGTATTATAAAGACACAACTTCTCATTTGAAATTTAATGTTTCACAGGTCATATTGACTGGGGTTAGCCAGCTCCCACTAGGTGTAAGAGAACCAGAGAGCAAGAAGACAAAAGCATATTATGGTAGGAATAGTCTTGGACTTGAAACCATAGACTAGGTTCAAGTTCCACAGACTTCTAGACAGAATATAGAGTACACAGCCCCTGTGTTTTATGACTCCCTGTGTATGATTAAATATAGTTCTATTTGCTGTAGACTGTTTTACTTACTTGCTTTCCCCAAACAACAAGACTGTGTGTGGATTGTGAGGTTTAAGTGCTATATACAAAGATAATGAAAAAAATTAATCAAGTAGAAAGTCACATGATATCTATTATTTATAGTCACAAAACAATTAAAAACTTATTCTATAGCAAAATAGTTCACTTAATAGCAAGTACCACTGTAATAAAAATCTGCTACCAAAAAATCATTTGAAACTCTTGCTAACTATCTATGTATCCAGGCAGTAGGTTAAGTAGATAAACCCAGAAAAATACACACAGTATGTCCTCAATAACAGAAATCTCCTGGCAGTAAGATACAAAAGAGGAAGTCAGCATTTTATTTGTAGTCACATGTGTCCAAAACCTGGGGAATAGAAGAAGCCAAATACAAAGTACATATACCAAAGGAAACTCAGATTTCTCTTCTAAAGTCACACCGTGAAATGAGTGGTATCTTGCAGCATTTTGTAAAAAGCAAAAGATCTATATGATCTGAAAAAAAAAAATCAGACTATCCTACAGTATTTTTCATGCATATAGCTACCCATTCATTCATTCACTCTTCCTTACAGTCCATCTATTCAACCAATAGTACTGAATTTCCATTTAATAAACTATACATGCTATGTGTTTTGACCATCTACTAAGTGCCAAGTTGCCAGTGAAAATATTTACGTGAAAGATATATACTCTGTGTCCTTTATCAGTCTATCTTGGGGAAGAGAAATGTCATCTGGAACTGCTTGCTTGGATTAAAGCATTGCAGTCGAGGCCATCCCTGACTTCCAATCCAGCTAGCTCAAAGTCCCTGCTATAACCCAACTTTCCTACTCGACACAAGTGACAAAATTACACGATAGCAGAGTTATGTTATAGCAAGTCCCACTCCATTGTAAGTCTGCTACATGAAAGTGATTTCAAGCTTGTTGACAATGTTTGAAATTGCATCAGTTATTAACAGATAAAATATTAACAGATGAATATTTTATTAACATATAGAAGGAATATTAAAAATATTAGAAGACAGCAGCAATGAGACAAAATTGGGCTCAGAATAAACAACAAATATATCACTGGATCAATTACAAAACAAGAACAATGGACCTCAACACCAGGCTTCATGAATTCCTGGACAGAAATTAGGTGGCAGCAAAGCACAACTGAATTTCTGGGGGACACTCAAACCGAAAGCGCTCCTCCATACAAAAGAGAGGATAAGACTCAGGCTCACTACTTCAAACTGGGGCTCAAGACTTGCTCAGGAGAGGAACTGACGGACCATCTGGCAACCTGGAGCAATCACCTTCCTGGAAGCTCTGTACCTCCGGAAGCTGGATGACAAGACGAATCCTCACAGCCGGAAGCTGTGACAGCGAGGTGCTGGCTCTGTGACTGAACCCCAATATTCACCAGTATTATCATGAAAATATGGAGAGATATAATTCCAAAACTGATCATGGACTAGCTCACTGGGAACAGATTGAAAGCAACAGAAAATTTGTTAAATATGAAAGGCGATACAGAGGGGAAAAAATAGAATCCGGCTTCACACTATGTACCAAAATAAATGAAAAGCAAACATTAAAATTTCAGGAATAAATAGAGACAATCTCAATGAATTCAGGTAAATTTGCACAACAAATAACCAAACTGGTTGGGGTCAAAACCTATTGCGAAGGTACAGTCAACCCTTTGGGAAAAGAGAAGTGGTCTCCAACATCTTTAGACTAAGCACAAAAGAAATACGTTAAATACTGAGCTTGGGGAGACCAGAAGCTGAAGAAGCTATCCTATTAATCTCAAAATTGAGGTCTGTAACAGCAAGTAGGATTTATGAGTCTCAGCTCTGGGAAGGAAAACAGATTTGGAAATAAAAATCTGGAAGTCAGAAGCTTACAGATGTTATATAAAATCATGGAAATTGATGAGACTGCTGAGAGAGGAGGAATAGTGAAGTAGGAAATGATGTAGGACTATATAACCTGAGCAATTTCATGAAAAAGAGACTGGAAGTATAAGAAGAAGAAAAATAAAACCAGGGGCCTCTCTGCTGAGGCAAGGGGTTAAGCACCACACTATGAAGCATCCACAGCCACTGCAGCATGAGTTTGACCCCCATGGCGTAGCAGACCTCTCCTGCCTTCCCTGTTGCTCCCCTCAGCAGTGTGTATCAGTCAATTGGCCCACTCCGTCTCTAGTGAATCCTCTCACCTCACACATCCTCTGGCCTGTACCCCAGTTTTGTATGCATAAATAAATCTTTTAAAAAAAACCAAAAAACAGAAGAGGTGACTAAAAATGGGAGACCAGTAAGGTAAAGGAACCCAGATCTTGTCTTAGAAACCAGCTGAATAAACTTTCAATATGCGAAAAATGACTGATCACATCAGAAGTCTCAGAAAGATCAACAATTAAGCTCTGAGGATTGACCACTGGCTTGGCAATAGGGAAACTGGTAGTGTTCATGGCACGAGATCGTTTTCTAGGGGGATGGAGATGCAAGTCTGACTGGAGAGAGAGGACAAAATGAGAAAACTCAGTGATGAGCGTAAGCCATTCCCTCAAGTTTTCCTATGAAAGAGAACAGATTTCCAGTATCAACAAGAACAAAAAAAGGTACATGGAAAAATGTTTGTAAGAGCATAAAATCTTGGTGTTATTTTGTCATTAAAAAAAGATGAGAGAAAATGCAAGCAGATTCAAATTTCATACACTATGCTTTAATTACATATATTTAAATATATACACAAATGTATATATTATATATGAATGTTCTTATATTTTTATTCCTGATTCTATATACTTTTCTATCCATTCTTTTGTGTGATCTGTACCTATGTAAATACATTTCTATAATGTGGAATATATGTTTGTAAATAATATTCTCTACATCCTGAGAATATCCCTTCACTTTGACACAAAAATCAAATTAGATAAGGTGCTAGATATATGCCACTTATTTAAAGGTGAGAAATGAGGAAGGGAGAAAAAGAGAGTGAGGAAAATGAATAGCTGAAAAATATAAGAAGAATTTTTTCAAAGATGGGAAATATGGCAATTTATGGTTAATAGGAACATTTCATTAGAGTAGAAGCTGAGGATGCAAAAGAAAGAAAATTAAACTGGAGGAGTCAAAGTAAGTGAAAAAGCAATAAAATCCTGTCCACCAAAGAGTGGGGAGCAGAACAAATCTTCTGTTGTAGTGCATGTGTGTTAGAGCAATAGCACAACTCCTAGAGAACCAATTTTTATCTTGCTTTTGAGATTTGGGGTATTTTGCTTTTAAAATAGTAAGATCTCTACCTGGGTCTTGCACTACGTGCATCTGCAAACGGTGCCTCATGAGTATGGAAATGACACACTCACACCTGAATGCAGTATATGACTCACATTTGCAATACTCAGATCAGGCAGTCCTATGGGGAATCACCAAGCCTTTCAAGAGAGGAGCCTTCAAATTGATTACTCCAGGAATCATTTTTAAAAACCAGTCACACACAACTCATAGTTCTTTAGGCAGAGTTATCTGAGCTGAATTAAAATTCCATGCCCTGTTTAGAGGCTTGAGTTTTCTCAATAAAAAAAAAAAAAGGGAAGGAAGGAAGGAAGTGCCACAAGCACATGAAAACTGAGTTTTGGCTCAAGAGTGACTTGAACAACATTTAATTTTTTATTTTAGAAAATCTTGAATTTTTCAGACAGGAATGCAGGGTAGGGTCCCTCAAAGTTGATTTCAAAAGTATTTCTGAGTTCCCAATTCCATCCACTCTTTGTGTGAATTATACATACACAAATACATTGCTATAGTTTGAAATAAAACATTTTTGTGTTATTTCTAGAATGGCATTCTCTCCCTCTTATTTGAACCTAAAAACAGTTTTCTAATAATCTATATTGAAGTGATTGGAAAATTACCAAATGTTGTAAAAATACCTTACACAGAATTCTAAAGAGTTCTAAAAAATTATTTGAAAATTTATTGTGTATTGGGGCCTCCCTGGTGGCACAAGGGGTTAGGCCTCAGCCTCATGAAGCTCTGGGCAGTCACTGCAGCACCAGTTCCATGCCCAGCCAGGGAGCTGACCCACATGGCGCAGCAGACATCTCCTGTTTCACCTGCTGCTCTCCTCAGCAGTGTACTTCAATGGATCTGACTGTTCTGCTCCCCACTCTGTCGCTGATGAATTCTCTCACCCCCACACCTCTGGCCTACACCTCGGTTCTTGTATGTATAAAGAAATCTTTTTAAAAATTTTATTTTGTGTTGACGTTTAGACTGAGATTTCATTTGAAAGTCAAAAGTTTAACATTTTCCAACAATGATGTACTAGTCAACATCTTTCAATTATTTTCCTCAGAATTAGTAAAGTTTATTTTAAGTGATACCAAAAGCTTAAAATTTTCTTTCTTTACATATAATACTTTAGCCAAGTTAGGAGCTAATAAAGGTGTGGTGACTTCAAATGATCTATTTTCACTTCTGTAGTTAACTGTGTGAGTCCATTCAGGCTGCCATAAGACATATCACGGATTGTGTAGCTTAAGCAATGGAATTTATTTGTCACAGTTTGGAAACTAGGACGTTCAAGATTAATATGCTGATTGATACAGTTCCTGGTGAGAGATCTCTTTTGAGCTTTAGATGGCCTCTTACTTGCTGTATCTTCACATACAAGAATAGGAAAGAGAGGAGGAGGAAGAGGGGCGCTCTGGCCTCCTTCTCTTTTTATAAGGGCTCCAATGCCATCATGGGGGGTCTTCATTCTTGTGACTTCATCTAATCCTAATTACCTCCCAAAGGTTCCATTTTCAAATTCATCCCATTGAGGGTTAGGTGCTGAATACAAGAAATGAGGTGGGGAGAAGAAGACACATTCAGTCCATACCACTCACCTGCTCCTGCTCTTCAGCAGGACTAGTCACTACATCACTTCTAAGACATGTGAGCTGGCAGACACAGTCTGTCAAGAGACTTCACATTGTGCACATTTCCATGCACTTCAGTCCAAGTTCCAACCTGAGCACCATGAGCAGGTGGGAAGGTGTGCTCACTAGGTCTCTAGCACATCACTTAACCTAAGACCAGATACCTCAGGCCACATCGTAGGACTATTTTCTGTCTGGATGTTATCATTATATAGTACTTTATGTATATTTTTTATTTATATAAATAAAATATATATACTTATAGTTATATTTTTATAATATATGGTTATATATTATGATTTATATATTTATAATATTTATTATTATTATGCATAGAAGAACTGGGGTGTAGGTCAGAGGTGCAAGGGATGAGAGGATTCACCAGAGACAGAGTGGGGAGCAGAACAGGCAGATCGACTGAAATACACTGCTGAGGGGAGCAGCAGGCGAGACAGGAGAGGGCTGCTGATCCATGTGGGCGACCTCCCTGGCCAGGGATCAAACTTAGGCCACAGGGGTGAGAGCGCTGTCACTTTACCCCTAGGCCACCAGGGAGGCACCTAAATAGCACTTCAAAAAACCTACTACACAGCAATGAGTTATTTTAGCTTTCAGAGTGCAATAAATCAACCAGGTGTTATTAGCTTAGTCAATAGTTCAAATGGGTTTTTTTTCACTGAGCAGATATGAAAAGATTTTGCAATGTATAAATATACAAATTAGCTTAAGATCTTAAGAAATAAGTGCTGATCTATCGATGGCTGAGTTTTCTTGTCAACCTTTAAAGAAAAGCTGGTTCCATACCCCGGGTGACTGAAACCACAATTTTTTTTCACCTCCTTTCCCATGTGCCCAAAGCCTTCAGATGAAACAGGAGTAAAGGAAAGTTTAAATATTAATGACTCCATGCAGTGTCCAAGCAGAACAAATACTTGATTGGCAATTTCCAGAATTTACAAACATTGTTCTAGAAAAGACTCTCAAATAGTAGCTCAGTAAGGGCTACCTCTCTATACCATGTATTGTTTATTTTTCTTTATGCTCACATTTAGGTTGCTTAACTAAAGAATATAATGCATGTTTTTGCCTTGACTATTCAAGAGTACTCCGACAAATATAGGTGGATAGTAGGTAATTCTCCCATTAAAGGTAAAGATAAGAGACACATAAAGGAATAGAAATCCCTTCCCACAAGTAAAAGGACAATCCAGAGATTAGGTTGTAACCGGCATACCAGTAGAACCTAAAGTTATTGCCACATATTGTCACATCAATGCACACCTCTATTTGTCTCCCTGTCACCCTATCTCTCTGTTGAGAAGTCAGATCTGACTGACATTATTAACCTTGGAATTGCCAATCATTATCAAACTAGGTTAAAGATACTAAAACTATTCATAACTGTAACTACAAATTAAAAAGTTCAATCTACCAATACATGTTTCCTAAAGGTAAAAATTCACTGACCAAGAGATACATTTGCATTGAAACAGGAAAACACAAAATAGCTGTGCCTCAGAAAAATCAGAGACTTTTACAAAGAAGCAAAGTTTCTGTCAGGGAGGTTCTGTATCTAGAGTACCGAGAAAGGGACACCATTAAAAAAAATGTTCCTTTTTAAATGCCACGCATTCCTTTCATTTCTTTCCATTGAGCTCCACACTTCCTTGCAGCCTCCAAACAAATAACCCAACAATTAGGAGAACTTACTGGACCCTGCCTGATGGGTGCTGAGGACAGTATGAGGAAATTTCTCCTGAGGAACGAGGTTGTTGGAGCACAGGTTCATGCGATGCTAAAGACAAGTCAAATTATCTAACATTGAGCAAAAATACCTAACATTGAGCAAAAGTGATATTTATGGGGAAGCGGCAGAAGGGATACTAACCACCAGAATGTTCTCCATTTCTTAAAATGTTGTCTTTTCAACTAGAGAAAGCTCTCACAATTTGGTGAATCACGTTAGATGTAGCATTTTACAGGAGTTTCCTTTATCAAGACAGACTTCATCCCTATTATGGAATTTCTGACCAACAGAGGTTCCAACACTGGAAACACACGGGAAAGGGTGATATACTAATAGCTTCTGCCCTGAAAACAAGTAGAACTACACAAGTAGCAGGAAACACCACACACAAAAGGCAACTTACACACTGGAAGATGTTTGCCTATCACCTGTCCGAAACAGGGGTTGATTTCCAACATTTATAAAGAACTTATACAAATGCAACAAATAAATCCAAAAGCTAGGCAAAAGAGCTATTAGGCACTTCCTGAAAGACATACTGACAGCTTCCAGACTCATGTTGTTACAGGGCAGGGAGAAGAGCACCCCGAACCCCCAAGCCTGCCCTCTCTGAATGGGTTCTGCCATTCGCTGCATTAAGACAAACATACAAAACCTTTAATGGAAAGGAACTTTAATACAACTAGG